>JPJV01000239.1:0-39557 GCA_000750745.1 Pseudogymnoascus sp. VKM F-4281 (FW-2241)
CGTACGGAGTCAACTTACGTGAGTTGGGAGTACAGTCGCGTCGAGAAGTTATACCACAAATCCGGTCACGTAAGGTTGTACAGGGTACATCGTACGATACTGCAGCTGCTTGAACAGTTTGACAATTGCCTTGTTTTATTGAGTGGGAGTTCGAAGACCAAAGCGCGGAGGGAGCGGGAGGCTCTAGAGCGGAGAAGACGGTTGAGTGAGGCTGCTGTGAGGGCTGTGGAGAGGGCTGGGGGGGATGTGAGGGATGTGGGGAGGTTTTTGAGCGAGGGTGGGGAGTGGGGGGAGTTTACGAGCGCGGAGGGGGGTGTTTTTGGTGGCGACTCGCCCGGGATGGCGACTCGCATGTGAAATACGTTAGGTCTATGTTATAAATCGCAAGTGCACCTCGTTAAGCTTCTTCACATTATAAACCTCCTTCGATTTAAAAGCAAGCTAGAACTTTGTCGGAATTCCGATCGCGACGATTTGTTTACTCATCAGTGTCCTAGCCAAATACAACAAGTATGGTCTCATGATATTGTGGTAATGGCCCTGAGGCGAAAGTGGATGTTCCAAACTCTGGGGTTGACAACTACTTCTCCGGCGCTAGTAACCAAAACTCTGAATCTTACCAAGTTACACTGGCTCGAGCCTACGCCCACGGCTAAATGATGGCAATATCTTACAAAATGCCTTGGAAGCCGCACTCTCTTGGTGTCGGTCCTCGCGCACGTGGACGCCATCAAGCCTAGTGTGCTAGGGAATGCAGATTATGTCCTATTGTCTAATAGAGGAGGGTATCGAATAGGACTCTATAACTGATATTGCAAGGAAGTTCTTTCTAGATGAAGTAGAGAGTGGGCTTTTGGCGTTAGGGGGCTCGATTCCAACTAGGAAGTGGAGGTTAGATGTGTCTAGTACAGAGAAGGCGTTCGAATGGAAGTGTGCCCCTTTCGAGAAGACTATGCGCGATCTCATTGGGCAGTATGTTGAATTTCCGAAGAAGGAGCAGAATTAGACATAGACTGAGACTAGAGTTATGGCGCGAGGGCAATTATTAATGAAGACTAGAAGACGCCAGCTTAATATAAAACACGCATAGTAATTGGAAATGGACCTTATCCCACCATTCACGTGCCCTTGCTGCTGTGTATGTCGCGAATGAGCTATCGGACCCTCCTACCTAATAATACGAGCCGTATTCATCGTTATCCTTGCTTGTATCATCCGTAGTACTAAAATCGGACTGCTAGCTATCATCATCAAGCCATTCCAGCCTTCTATTAGCTTATAGAGGCTTCTATCTCCTCCTGCTCCTTCGTATCTTATTTCGCTCCCGGGCTAATTTATTGGCTTCCTTACTGCACAATACACAAAGCGTTATCCGTGTATCAACTGGTGCCTTAGCAGTCCTTTTGCACTTTAGGCACTATACAAAAGGAACGAGATACTCTTCCTAGCGAGAGCCTGGCTCGTACTCCTCTCCCTCTCGACACACACATCTCTGCAGCGCTGCTCATCTCTCCTCCTCGGCGTCTTTGAATAAAACATCGAATTGTTAAATTCAGCATGAGGACGAAATCTTTCGCATGACATGCAGGCAAAAAAACGCCAATGCATAATCTCTTTCTCGATTTGAAGAAGCCTTTCTCTTGGTACCCGAGGGATTGAACCATAGAAGTAGCGGTTGGTTAGACGTAGTCGGTATTGCTTTGGGAAATCAAGATAGGCGACGATTGCGCTTTGGATCTCGCCGGGAAGAGCGAGAAGGGGGAAAGTCGAACTAAATGAGGTGCCAAGTGAGGCCATATGGTAGATGTGGTAGTCGTGAGACCGTGTCTCAGTAGGTAGGTAGAAGTCATTCTCTGCAAGTAGTTTTGCCTTGGGTAGTTAATATCGAGTAGTGTATTGTAAAGCGTAGGGCCCAGTGTCACACGGGAGCTCAGGGAACCAGATCAGTAGGCAGGAAGGGGAGGTTGCATTGCGTAACAATAGGTCTACGTAAATACAGCGACTATTGACTGAAGTCCTCAGCTGAGGCTCCAGCCCCTTTTATTAAGGAACCGACCCTGTGGGTCCTTGTTTGCCGAGCTGCCAGTGCCCTCATAGGGTTCCCTTCGGTCTAGCGCCTCACGTGCCCTCACGTGAGGGCGGCCTTACATGTATATCGCGTTTGACCACAGCCTGGGGCGCCTAGTGTTATACACCGAAGATTTGCTCTGGCAGGTATATATAGCGACAAGTATGCATTTTAGGCACCTATATCTAGTCCTATTCAATGCCTTGTTTCGGAAAATACGGCAGATGTACATGCATCACCCACGTGACAACTAATTAGTAATGATCTCAAAGGCAGGTTGCAACCATGCACTGGCTTGATTGCAGAAGGTCTCAGGACCGAAGAAATAACCACAGAGTATCGCGCATCCTGAAAGCGTTGCGGCTCTAAGTCATAGATACAGTATCCGGCCACTTTCCTGGAAAACAACATCCGTGGAAGTAGCAGGGGTATTGCTTTGGTCTAAAGGATTTATACCTGTTGAGATTTTGTCTTCGCTACAGCGCTAAAATATACGCTACAAGGGTTGTCAAAGCTATAAAAGCCCCCTGAATCTTGAATGATCTTCTAAAACAAGCGAACAACGTTCAAACTTCTCACATGGTTCTGGAAGTAGCGGGGTGAGGCCCTAGTACCCAAGTTGGATGCTAGACCTTTCCAGTTATGCTAACGTTTTTGGAATGAGAATCTGGCCCTGGGCAGCTCATTTACCCGCCCGTCGTTTCCATTTCTACCAAAGTGTTATCATTTTAGCGAATGAAAATAAACGTACAGCAGTTAAGTCAATCGTTCGTTTTTCTCAACTTAAGTAGCCTCCTCCAATCTACTGTTTATTCAATGCGTTTCCTCCGTTTACATCCATTTTTCACTACCCGTTTGAGAGATTGCAGTCCCTGCTTTTCCATCCTCCAACTTTGATTTTTCTACGATAGCCAGGACCCTTTTAGCAGCCTCCGCTGCTGAGACCGGACCTTTGAAATGTGGCGCGTAGGCAATGGTCTTCGCCCCCACAACTTGTAGTCTCTTCAAATCCTCCTCATTGACTGAGTGAACATTAGTTTACAGCCACGCTAATGATAGGCTCATGTATAGGATAAGAGCTCACGGTTGTCAGCATTTAATGCGTCTGTGTTAACCGATCCTGGGCAGATACCTAGGAAAAGGATGCCCTCCTGCTTATAAATGGCGCTGTACTTAGCTAATACCATGTTTACGCCAGCCTTGCTTATAGCATAGGAAGGGGCAATATCTAGCTCCAGCTCATTTACAAAGCCAATATCACCCATGCCGCTAGTAATGGCGATTACTTTTTTGATTTGCCCTTTATGGACTCCGCCAATAAAAGCGTTAACTGTGTTGATGAGGCCAGCGACGTTGATAGAGAACGAGTCCACTAGGTCCTTTTGTAACACTTCTGGGCTCTCAGTACTGCGTGGAAGAATTTAGTAAGAGAATAAAGTTTCCAATGATAACGGGGAATCGAACAAATCTGAAAGATTGCGCAACGACGTTACGCCTGACACAAAAGCGGCATTGGCAATGAGATAGTCATGCCTCCTACTGTCGCCTGGATATCTGCCGCAGCAGTCTTAAGAGCAGGTAAGTCAGTGATATCCGCCTTGTAGACTTTGACATTCTTGATGCCATCCTCTATTAGCTTCTTCTCTGTTGCTGCGATATCTCGTACAATTCCTATGACTGTATTTGCTGGATCTGAGGCGAGTTGCTTAACAAAGGCATACTGCGTAATGTTAGTATGTATCTTACATAGATAGGGTAAAGTGTAATATACTCCAAGGCCTTTAGAAGCTCCTGTCACTACGTATGACGGCATTATAAATATGTCTTCGATGGATCCGGGGTGAAAATCTTTCTCTAGTCTGGGCTTTTTGAGCAGTGCGGCGTATGTTCATGCGTGTGCTACAGTTGAGACTTATCGAGTATGCCTGTTCTTCCTTCTACGCCTCTTCGAACGGTTGCATGCCAAAAAAAAAGAAACATCAGGGAACCATTCGTTTTATCGGCTCTTTTATAACAATTCAGAAATTTAAACACTAAGCTAAGTAAGCTTTATGTAGAGGGATATAGAGCGCAGAGTGTCACATCGAATTGGCTTCGGAGTTCCGGTTTGTTTATAACCATTTGGACTTGGGAGTTCCGGTTTGCATTATATCCGCACTGACAGTAAGCAGTTCGGAACATTTGTCATAATTAAAAGTAGCGGGCATTGCTTTATCAACAGTTTGCGTAAAAAGAAAAACGGTGGGAGTTAATTTCCTGTATCATTGTAACCCAGTCTCGATTTTCTTAGTGGGCTAATTTTGCTCGTGCACTGGCATTAATTACACTAAACCATCCTCACTAAACACACGCATTACAACCATGACATTCCTGCATTTAGTCTGCCCGTGGGCAGCCATTACGTCGCTATGCGAAACTTCTACACTATCCTATCCTTAATTGTCTGCGGAAACCAACCTTTACATGAGGCGGACGGTGATTTGACTCAAAAAGTAGGTCTAAATGCAGTAAGCGTAATTATATTAAAATTAGCGTGGTAGTCAAATATGAAGTCAAAACAGCGACGTGTGAAGTGACATAACTTTAAATCGACGGCTTTTACGTTACCGCTAAGACACACAGTACCTACCCCTAAGCAATCGCGCGAAGTTGACTATAATAAGCAAAATACGAAATACGCGGCCCGCCACCCCTACGCTAGAGCGCCGATCCCCCTCTGCACACGGGCCAGTCGACTATAACATAGTAATACATCGACTATAATACGTTGTCGCCCGCCTGCCCCCTCCCGCTCCTGGCGCGTCCACTCACTCCCGCCTTTACTCCTACCCCGTTTCCACCGCGCACTATCCCACACCTTCCCCGTATTCTTAAGTACCTGCAAAATACAAAACCTTTAATAATTTTTGTACCTTTAAAGATATAGACTTCAAAATTGATTTGTAGAATGCGCACGATTAGCAAGTACTACATGACCAGTTATCGCAATTATAAAATTGCTCTAGACAGCTACGTAATATAATAAAGACGTTATGTACATGTACCTCAGCACGAAACAAATGCGGCAAAAGGGATTGCGCAGGAATCGCGTCACGTATTTCGGCGGACGTACAATTGTAGGCAAACAGAAGTGCAGAGATTTACAGCGGGGTCGACTCGGCGTCCGTACACTCGCAAAGTACACCTTATCTCCTATCACAAGCGACCTCTTATCGTCAACCCAAACCCGTCCCCTTATCGTCCATCCAACCACCACCAATGCCCCGAACGTGTCTACAATACCGCTCGATATCCTACCGACCTCGCCTCAATGGCAAACCCGGCGCGATGTCGCAGCGGCTCGCGCAGGCCACTGAAGACGCGCTCCTCGATGGCGGCCGCGCCGGGCAGCAAGCCATCGAAGCAGCGGGATTCTCGGACGAGCTAAAGGCAGAGCTCCTCGACAAGATCGCCGGCCAGCAGTTCAAATCCGACAATGTCGCCGCGTTCACCGAAGCCGAGTTGTCGCCTGCTGTTGGTCGCGGGACAAAGGATATCGCCATCGCAGCGCCATGGACGGGGACGGAGGGACAGGGAGACGCCGTTCTCCGCATGCTTCACGATGCGCATAAACCGTTGCAGCCGGAGATGCGGCCGAAACGGACACCGGCGCAGCGGATCTCGAATGCGAGGGAGCGGACGAGCACGTATGCCACCTCCAACGACAGCAGCATGTCCGCAAAAGAACGGGAGGAGCTACGCGCGACCCTGAAAGAAAGATTCGGGTCTGGTGTCCAAAGCGGCGCCGTGCCGACCTCTTTCCGTGGTCTAGAATCCCTCGCAAATCGACGTATCGAGGATGCTATTGCTCGCGGGCAGTTCAAGGTAGGTAGGCCGCCGAAACCAAACCATGGAACTCGCTGACCGCTCAGGATATTCCCCGTGGCACCTCCGCCGTCCGTGACAGCCGCGTCGACAGCCCTTTCGTCGACACAACCGAATACATTATGAACAACATGATTAAGCGCCAGGCCCTCGTCCCGCCGTGGATTGAGAAGCAGCAGTCCCTCCACACCGCGGCTGCCAATTTCCGAGCCCGCCTACGAAAAGACTGGACGAGACACGCCGTGGGGATGGTGGCCGCGGGTGGCGGTAGCGTAGAGGAACAAGTTCGCAGGGCGGAAGCATACGCGCGGGCCGAGAAGGGGGGACAAACTTATAGCCCTTCGGAGCAACCTACAGAGAAAGCGACGGGCCCGGTCCCAAATCCGTCGTCCACACGGCACATAGCCTCAAATCCCGTCGAATCCGCGGAAGCCCCTGACCCCTCGAAACAACCCACGGAGAGAGAGACAGGACCGGAACTGCCGAATCCGTCGTCTATACAGCACGTAGACGCGCAGGCCCGAACTCCCTTGCCACTCAACCTCCCACGCCTCCGCGATCCGGCCTGGGAGCGTCAACAACTGCCATACCTCACCCTCGCCATCGCAGAGCTCAACGCAACAGCACGGTCGTATAACCTCCAAGCCCCCGACCTGGCAAAGAAGCCATATTACGCGTTGGAACGGGAGATGGCGGCTTGCTTTGCGGACGTGGCGGAAGCATTACCGAAGGAAGTTGTAGGGGGGGAACCCGAAGTGACAGTGCGCAAGAAAGAGCGCGACAGGGGAGTGATGTGGCGGATTTCAGGGGAGAAGGCGGTTGTGAGGGATGAGCGGGTGCCAAAATATGGGTTCAAGGAGCTATGGAGGGATATTTTTAGGTGATGTAATTTACGCGGCTAAAATTCTACTTTGGCGTAGACGGAGGCGGCTGTGGGGGATGAGAGGGGCCAAAATATGGGTTCAAGGAGGTGTGGGGATGTATTTTAGACGTCCTGGTAACCTCTTCAACCCGGGAGGGATGTAAGATAGGCGGAGGTATACGCCTGAAATTCAGCTCACTTCGGCGTGGACGGGAAGGATTTAGGAGATAGATAGGCGGAAATATGCGCCTGAAATTCAAATCACTCGTGCGTGGACGTTCTACGGCAGACGTGGCTGAAATTTAAATCCTTCGCCGTGGATGGGCCTCACTTCAGCAGACATGAAGATAACCAGCTGAAATTCGTTGACGTTTAAATACCCTACAACCCCCTCTCGTCCACTTCGGCGTGGACGTTCAGTAGACCCAGCCCCTTCGCCGTGAACACGCCTCACTCCGCAGACATGAAGATAACCTGCTGAAATCCGTTGACGTCTAAAAATCACCCCCTACAACCCCTCTCATTCACTTCGGCGTGGACGTTCAGTCGACGCGGCTGAAATTCAACTCCCTCGGCGTGGACACGCCTCATGAAGATAATCTGCTGAAATTCGTCGACGTCTAAATACCCTACAACCCCCTCTCATCCATCCACTTCAACCTAATCCCCACTGCCCTCCTATGCGCCTCCAACTCCTCCACCTTTGCCAGCTGCATCACCGCGCCACCTACATTCCTCAACCCCTGCGCCGTCAAATTCGAACTCGTAATGTGCTTGACGTACGAGCCAAGATTAACCCCCGAGTACTGCTTCGCGTAACCATATGTCGCTGTCACTGTTAGCCTAATTCCCCAACACAAACACTTTTAAAAACTTACGCAGCGAATGATTCACACCAGCCGAATAATCACCCACGCTCTCGGGCGTCCACTCCCCGATAAAAACACTCCCGGCATTCTCAACAAGGTCAACGGCCGCCGCTGCATCCTTGATCTGGAGAATCAGATGCTCGGGCGCATAGTCATTGGAAAGCCTCATCGCCTCAACAAGACTCCCAACGACAAGCGTCACCGAATGGGCAATGGCTCCGCGGACAATATCCACCCTCGGCAGCGCGACGGCCTGCTCGTGCAGCGCATCCTCAATCGCCTTCAACTCCGTCTCCGAAAGGTCAATGGCAATCAGGATAACCTGGCTGTCGACGCCGTGCTCGGCTTGCGACAGGAGATCCGACGCAACAAACGCGGGGTTGGCCGACTTATCAGCCACGACAAGGACCTCGGACGGCCCGGCGGGCATGTCGATGCTGACGCCGGCATTGGTGTCGTTGCTGACGTGCATCTTGGCGGCCGTGACAAACTGGTTTCCTGGCCCGAGGATCTTATCAACCTTTGGCACGCTCTCCGTCCCGTACGCCATCGCCGCGACGGCCTGCGCACCGCCAGCAAGCACGATACACTCGGCTCCTACCTTGTGGGCGGCGTAGATGACCTCTGGTGTGATGCTACCATCGGCACGCGGTGGAGTCGCCATCACAATCCTCTTGCATCCCGCCACCATGGCCGGCACACCAAGCATCAGAGCGGTACTGGGCAACACTGCGGTTCCACCCGGAACGTACAGGCCGACGCGCTCAATCGGGCGGACAAACCGGCTGCAGATGATCCCCGGCATCGTCTCCACTTCCAGCGGCTTATCCTCCTTTTGTGCGGCGTGGAATTTGCGAATGTTCTCAAACGAGATGTCAATCGCGTCAATGGTCTCCTGCGGGAGATTCATCATCGACTGCGGGAACGGCGCACGGAGAACCGGCGACGTGAGGGACGTGGCCTTTTCGAATTTGTGAGTATACTCTAGGACAGCGGCATCACCTCTCGTCCGCACCGCCTTGATGATGGGATTGACAATACCCATAATCACGTCATTGGATTTCTGCGACGGGCGCTGAAGCACGTCCAATAATTCCTTTTCGGAAATCTGCGAAGCGTCATATCTCTTCATCAAAATCGGACCATCCTCCTTCACCTTCACCTCCTCCTTCACCTCCTTGACTGCAATCCCCTCCTTCGCCGCCCACTGCCCCTTTGCGTCGCCCTGCCTTCTCTTGACCTTGACGCTCTTGGCATCCAGACTCGTCTCAATGTCTGCCAACGTCACACCAGCAGAGACAGCCTTTGCGAGCGCAAAATAGATCAAGTCGGCCGCCTCAAACGCAATATCCTCCTTTGTCTTGGCGTCACACAGCTCCTCGGCCTCCTCCATAATCTTTGCCCTCAGCAGTTTCTCGTCCGAGAACAGACGCGCCGTGTATGATCCCTCTGGAGCCGAAATCTTCCTCGACTGCAGCGTCTTCTCGAGCTTGGAGATTCCACCGGGCTCACCAAAGCATGTTGGCTGCGGTAGGTGACAGAATCCCCTGCCCTTTTGTCTCACGACAAACTTTAGGCAGTCCTGATCGCAGTCCAGCGATAATCTGACAAGCTCCTGTGTATCCCCCGAGCTGGCTCCCTTGTACCATAGCCCACGCTTTCGGCTCTGATACACCCCCGTGCTTGTCTTTAGTGACTCGGAAATGCTCTCCTGGCTGCTGTAAACCAATCCCAGCGCAACCCCTCGTTCGTCGGTGACAACCGTCGGAATCAGCTTATCAGCCCTGTCGCTCGCCCATTGAGACCCGATTATCGCTGGAACAGACAGCTTCCCATCCGTATCCTTATTCTCCATCGTCAGTGCCGTCGCTGGCATGATTGGCACAACTCCCAGCTCCTGTGCAATGGTCACCGTCTCCTGTGCCTTTGACTCATCCGGTGCAACCAGGAAAACCGGCGACGTCTTCTGGTCGACAAAGCTCTTCAGTAGTGCCTTTGACGCAGCAGCATCTCCTCCGAAATCGATCAGCGCGCCTCCGGCTGGCACCTTTGACGCAGCGCTTGTTGCTGCCAAGCCGATGCGATCGCCATATTTCTCCAGCAATGCGACTTGCTCCTCCTTGACAAAGACGCAGCGTGCTCCGGCATCCAAAAGGCTCAGGATATCGGATTCTTCGAGGGCCGCTGCATTGACAAATGTTCGTACGCTCGTGTGTCCCTTGAGGAATCCAAAGACCAAATCGAATGTCTCGCTTTTGGCGACAAAAAAGATGCTTCCCAGGTGGTTGAGTTGTTTTCGGGGCAGGCCAGTCTCAAAGTACGGCTGCGATGCGAGATCCAGCGAGGGAATAAGAGGAAGCGGAATTGTCGTCTCCATCTTGCACAGCGTGTTGGCAGTGAGTCGCAATCAAACGTCTTTTATGATCCCTTCAACAAATTATGACTGATCCGTCACCGGCGGCGGGGCGGGATGGTGGGGTAGGACGGGTTTATCGGACTACGGCAATACGTTTCTCCGAAGTCCAAGTGAAGTCGCGGTCACGACTTGCGACGAGCCAATCCGCCCAAGCATCAAACATTCTCCTCCAAAGACATTCTGCCCCGGTGAGTTGGCGCACCGACCTCATTGCCAGCTCCAACACCACACTTCAAACCCGTCCAAACACCATACCATCATGGAAGCCCAAACCAACGGCGTCACCACGCCCTCTCTCCCTGCGCAAGCCGTCCGCAGCCTCCCCACGCCTCCACCTCTTCCACTGCCCTCGCACCCTACAGTCTCTACCCAAATCCCCGGCTACGACAAGCGCCCCCGCGACGCGCGCCTCATTCACCTCCTCCTCACCTCTCTCGGCATCTCTGCCTACCAGGAGCGCGTCCCACTCCAGCTCCTCGACTTTGCGTACCGTCACACCTCTGCCATCCTTTCCGACGCCCTCCACCTATCCTCCGACGCGTACATCTCTCAGCAGAATCGCGCCCGCGACCCGCCCGCCGGCAGCAACCTGCGCGACGCCGATGGCCAGGTCAGCATGGGCGCTGTGCAGCTCGCGATTCAGAGTCGTCTACAATACCAGCTAAGCTCGGGGGGGACGAGTAAGGAGTTTTTGATGGAGGTTGCGGAGGCGAGGAATAAGATTCGGCTGCCGGCTGTGGGACAGACAGAGTGGGGTGTCAGGTTGCCGAACGAGAAGTTTGTGCTGACGGGCGTGCCATGGGGTGTTAAAGAGGTGTGGGAGAAGGACGAAAGCGAGGATGAGGAGGCGAACGAGACAGGGGATGTGAAGATGGAGGATGGGGGAGAGGAGGAAGGGGTGTTTGGGGAGGATGTCGAGGGTGGCACGTTTGATGACGTCTTTGGTTCTACAGAGGATCAGGAGATGGGCGAGGGTGCATAGGGTTGGGAGGTGGTGGCGTTTAGGAATTTAGGAGTTACAGGGCGCAACGGCGAATACCAAAGATGGAAATAGTCTTGCTACGAACGGTAGATACATCAAAACATTCAATGATTCAGACGATGGTGCATATGAGTGACTGCAAACATTCATGGCACGTCTCCCAGTCATAAACTGCAAATATTCATGGCACGTCTCTCCCAATCTACTCAGTATTCAACCTCCACAACCCATCTCCCAAGAAATGCGCCTCCTCCACCACCGGTCCCTTCCCCACCTCTTCCACCTCTTTCGTCCCCACCGTCAATAAACCCACGGCACATGCCTCCTCCTTGCCCTCCGCCGCCACCACCACTGGCGCTCCCTTTTCTAAATGCTCTCCTCCAGCACCCCATTCCTCCCCATCATCTCCAGGCAGCCTGCCGCCATCACTCGTGATCCCAGGAGCCATCAGCGTTGCGCCGGACAGCACGAAGCGGATCGCGCCGCGGTCGATACGTATGCGTGGGAAGGCTTGCGGGAAGCGGTGCACGAGCTTGAGATGAGGGAGTAGAGGGTCGGTCATGTGTTGGAAAAAGACCGGCTCGCCGTTTATGAGGTAGAGGGTAACTCGCTCTGGGCTGTAAACGTGTCAGTATCACGTTTGCTACTGGGGATGGCAGAACTGACATCTTCATAGCATCCAACTGCTCCTTTTTCGGCACCACCTCATCGATATACGGCGTAAGAAGCGGGTAGGTGGTGCATAGTTGCGTCCTAAGTGCGCGCTGTATCGATGACTTGACCTTTGACTTGGAGCCGGGTGAGATGCTTTCAGGACGTTAGCTGGTCCGCCTCATTGGACGCTACAAGGCTGTTTCGTGACGTACTCTTTCTTAAACATCGTGGTGGCTGGTATGTGGTTGTGGTGAGGTCGTGTGGGATGGTGAGGGATGTGTTGTGTTGTGTTGTGACGACCCCGCGATCGTTGCCCCTCGTTTAGCGTGGTTGGTGGAAGCCGTCGCTTTTGGTGGGGCGGATGGGGCGGATGGGGATGTGGGATGTGGGATTTAGGATTGGCATTTACATGAACGGGATGTTCTACAAGAGTCTGGCATAGAATCAAAAGGCTTGGTGACATTTTTTTATTGTTAAATAATATCTTTCAAGTTAAAACACACACCACAGACCGTACCCCACGACATTCCATCTATCCCTGGTGAACTGAACGCACCGTCCCATCCTTGGCGAGGTAGACATTCAATCTATTGCTTCACAGTCAGTCCCTCGTCATGGAGCAACGACATGGACATGCTCACCTGTTCTCCTGGAAGTCTGCTGGGTCGGGCTGGCCCTCGGGGATGATCCGTGTGTTCTCGGGCAGCTCAGACATTGCAAAGGTCTGCATGGCAAAAGTCAGTGATTAAAGATTCTCTCCCCAGCACAGGTATATATCATCCACTCACAGTCGGAGTGCTTTCGTCTCCGATCGTCTTTCCCAGCAGCCTGTTCGTCCATTCCTGGGTCTGGGGAACCACGTCCCCTGAGATTCCTGGGGCGACGAGAGGCATTATGACTGCGGTAATTTCGTTGTTTTGTGAAAGTGAGTATTTGGATATTTTGTAGATGCACTCCTTTTCATATAACACCGTCTACGAAAGTAATGGAGGAGGATATGGGCTGTGCCAGTATTTAAAGTACTTCTCTCAAAAGAGGGGAAGGTGGTTATGATAGTGATGACGTAGACTCTACTTGATTCCTCGCCACCGTCGACGTCGATGATGCAGACGGACGATGTTGACCAATGCAATATCAGAGATGGGAGAATGCATGTCTAGTTTATCATTGAATACAGCGGTAAATCAAAAGAATGATGCAGCAGAGCATAGGATTATTTCTCCCCTTCGTGTAATAGAGCATATAGTCTAGCCACGGGAGACACTGACAACGGTTTCATCTTCATCAAGTTTGATATTGATTCTGTATTCTCATCAGCTTCTGCCTAGATCTAAAAGTTGGGCCTCTTCTTAAACTACCTTGCATGATTGTATTCCAGAGTGTACGCGTAGCCAGGCTTGATAACACGTCTGACGGCAGGAAGGTCGGACATTGCAACTGTCTGTCGCTGGTTAGTTATATGTATGGCGTAGATGGCTAGGGGCCACGAGACTCACAGTCTCATCAGTCGTTTCTCCGAGCTTCCTTCCTATAAGTTTGTTGCTCCATTCTTCAACCTCGTGATCTACGCGACGGGGACGGGGAGGCTCATCCACTGGGTCGGTATCGTCAACAGCGTGAGGCATTATGGCAGCGTTCGAGATGCGAGATTGCGGTTTGGTGATGTCGAATGTGATGGGTTCTCGAGTTGGAAAGATGGAAAGATGGAAACGGGGGAATCTTTCAAGACGGCATTTTATGGGTGTTATTCTGCTTGGTGCAGGGTCCCCGGTTGAGTCACATGGCGGAAGCTTGCTTGTATAGTAGCATCGTAGTAGGAGACGGACCTGATCTTGGGATCGATCTATTATTCAAATTCAAGGGACGACTCGGACGACTCGGACTCGGACGACGCATCGCCCTGTGATGACGTCATTGAGCGCAGTGTAGACTTTGTTTTCCATTATAGAGATCATCTCTATAGAGATGATCTCTATAAACACATCTCGCCGGCGTCTACCTGCCTTTCTTTGCGTACTCTGTGTATCACAATCTTCAAAAACGCCACCTTAACTCTCTGTCGCATGTTCTCAGCCTTGTGTATTTTGGTGCGTGCGTTTTGGTGCGTGGACCTGGAAACCGTCGGACAATACGGACGGATAATAATGGCTGCCGACGCCAATCCCAATGCGGCGTTCTCGCTTCGGCATCCATCATGGCGCACTACTACTACTACTTACTAAGTAGTACTTAGTAAGTATAGCAGCATCCACAGTTGTGTCTCAGCCACAGAAATCCCAGCCACAGCAGAGTGTAGCGTACAGAAGTTCAGTTGTACAGTACGTGAGGCTGTGCTGTGAGAACAAATTGTACATACAGTACTATGTATTTGCGACGCTGATGCCGTCTTGCTATGCCGTCTTGCTATGCCGTCTTGCTATACTATTCATCTCTCTGTTGTAATGTTCCTCCTCCTCGCATACAACCATACACATCACATGACTTTCATCTTGACCTTGACACTGACACTGACAGGATATTGAGTAACCCAGCTGACATCGCTGCCGGCTCGCGAAACCCTTTGTGCAGGATCTCCACTGTCCTCTGATTGGCCACCCACTACAAGTCTTAGTCTTACATACATTCACTCCTTAGCCCCATCAGCCCGATCTTAAAATACATTCGTGGTTACGAGGTCCTCCAATCTTCTCCTTTTAAGCTCTTCCCGAATACCTTCTCTCGACACTGCCGGTCCATCTGTCTGCCATTCATCTTGTCGTCGCGATATGGGATTATAGTAATCTCTGAGCATTCACACAGCTGTACCCTCCTCTTCAAAAGGGTCTCGCCCGGACCCGTCGGCGTTTGATTGAGCCCTGAAGACGAAACTGTCCCGCCGTCACCCTTTTCTACAACCCACAACTTCACACAACACGATGCGTGGAGCCTCTATAATTGCAGCGGTGGCCACGGCCCTGCTCGTCCCCCTCTCATCCGCCAAGTGCGCGCACAACGACGCAGCTAGCGATGCCGCTATTGCTGGTTGTGGCGATGTCGAGGAAGTCGCGAAATGCTTCGCGTCCGGAGTGAAATCTACACAGCTATTCGACTGCCTCGTGTCGTCGGGATGCACTGAAGGACAGGCTGAGACGGTCCAACCATGGCACGACGGCGACTGCAAAGTCCTCCAAGCAAACGACGGAGACCTAAGAAGGAGACAAGCTGTCCGACGCTCTATGCCCAAAATAACTGCCACTCCCACTGTTGCTCCTCGTTTCGCTCAGGAGGGTGAGATGACGATCGCAGCGGTCCCACAGGTCACTGCCCTCGAGCAGGCAGCAGAGAAACCTGTCTGCCTAAAGACCAAGACAATCGAGACATCCTTTTGTGAGACCATCACCGAAGCCGGCTCGCCCACCACAAAGTGCCTGCCCACCACCACTGAATCCATCGGCTGCAACGACGGTCTAATCTGCTCCAAGGACCCCAAGGGCATAACCCTGTGCATGGAATCAAAGGCCCCCGACCTCGTCGGCATCATTGTCTCCGCCTGTCTCTCTGTCGCCTTCTTCGCCATGTTCGGCTCCGTCCTCTTCATGAGCTGCCGCACCCGCTCCCGCCAGCGTCTCGTCGAGAAGCAGCGCGAGGCTATGCTTATCGCCAACGGTGCCAAGCTCGGCGCCTCAGCCAGCGAGGCGCACCTCCCGCTCATGCAGCCTCAGGCCGCGCAGGCAGGGCATAATCGCGACGTCTCTGCTGATTACAGCGCGCCAAGGACGTATGGTGGGAGGCCAAACTCGCGCCGGGCGTCGCCGAGTGGGAGTCCGTTTCGGGATGTGTCGTCGACCCGCGGTTCTAATGTTTTGACCAAGTCCCCGCCGCCTGCGCCAGGATCGGGGGACATGGGGTTGGGCACTGAGGCCAGGAACCCGATGAATATGGAGGATAACGATATTGGATACAGCAGGCACTCTTGAGTGGGTGGGTAAGATATTGAGGTGTATATGAATCTTTTTGCTGGGGGGGAGGGGAACTGCTGCGGCCTTCCATTTGAGCGCGTCTGGCAGGATTATGGTTGCTATATCGAGGTTGTTGTTGTATATCACGTGGAAATTAAGAATCACCCCGAACCAACTGGGTAACAGCCAGAGAAATATGTGTGATCAATGAAATATCTACACATTCACCACCATCGTTGAACTCTTGCCGTTGATCTAATTTTCTTCCCTCTTTCATGTTATTTCCCCAACCCCACACCAATACTTTGCCCCACGGCCCCCATAAACATCTCTTCCAAATGCACCAGCCAATAACGCTTCCTGCAATTAGTCGTCCCTCTCACTCCAACGATGTCTTTGCGACTCCCACCTCTATACCTACGTCACCAGGCGCTGGGTCTCCAGATATATGGCGGCATGCCTCGAACCTCAAGTTGTTTCAAGGTAGGAGAGTATCAGAAAGTGATTTGCTCGGTGATATGATCTGCTTGGGGATGAATCCGCTCTTGGCACATGTAGATCTCAGCCCGACATCAAAACCGGAAGTAGATAACCCCTCACAACCTACCCTTCTCCAGGAAATCTAACTAGCTAATAGGCATATCCTGTCTTCGCCGCAGCAGCAAGGTAGCTTCTGGCGCAACCGAAGTAGTATTGATAGTGTTTCGAACATGGAAAGTGTTAGCCTTGAGTTTGATGTCGAACTGTGAGAAGAACATGTAGAGCACGATTTTAATCTCGTGAATAGCCAGCTGGCGACCAGGGCAGGCCCACCGGCCCAATCCAAAGGTCAGGAATTCGGGACTGCCTTGCACCGCAGCTCGCTGTTGTTTCTGCCACTGGAAGCCATCGAAGACGGTGCCTGTATCGCCGTAATTGTCCGGGTGCTGATGTGCACGAGAGATGAGAACAATGCACATGGCATCCTTGGGCAGCAGGTACGGACCGACACGGACCGGCTGCGTTGTCTGCCGCACCGGACCCCAGGTGTCGCCTTTAGTGCGCAGGACCTCGCGGATAAAGGAGTCGAGCAGCGTAAGCTGGCTAAGCTTCTTGACATTGAGGCTCTCGCCCGGCGGGTTGACTGACTCCCATTCTTGGCGGATCGCAGGCAGGTATTCGTCCTGCTTCTGCGCCAGCTTGATCAGGACCCATGTGCCAGCAACCACAGTCTGATGGATGGAAGCGAAGATGACGCCCACGCACAGGACGAGACAGCGAAAGAAGCCGGCAAGCGCTGACAGACCGGTCTTCCCATGGTAGTGTTTCGTGAGCAGAATATCAAAGAGGGGAACAAATTCGCCGTGACGCGCTGCCAGGCCGTTTTGAAGATGCTCATGCCGTGCTTTCCACAGCATGGGCACTACCTGGAAGAAGAATCTCGGGATGATGGTGAAGAATACGGCTGAAAAGCCATTGACGATGACCCACAGCCATGGCAGTCGAGTCCACTCGTCCGTATTCTCGTGCATTCCCGTCATGTTGGCCATTGCAACAGCTACCGCAGCAAAGTGAGCTGCGACAACTGAGGAAGCATGTGCTTGTCCCAGAATCATGACGACCATGGCGTGGCCAACGGCGAGCTGTATGCGATGGAAGATGTCTGGAAACTCGGTATATGTCTTGCTGCCAGCCGGTAGCTCGTCCACCAAACGGTGAAAATAGTCCTGAAAGACGGGGAACAGCTCGTCGATCATGGCATTCATGCGCGGCTGCCCGTTCTTCTCGACCAGGCTGTCGATATCGTGAACGAAAGCACCGTTGTCGAAGAGCGCCAGGAAGCCCAGGTGCAGCAATTCGAAGACGGCCTTCTCAAAGGTGAAGTTCTTGGTATCGGTGAGAACCTGATGGGCGTATCGATGATCAATGACATACTCATTGCGGCCGTGTCTAGGAACAACGATGACGGGTCCGTGTTCGTCCAAGGCTTTGCTATAGAACTCGTTGACCTTGATGGAACGTCGAATTTCACGCGGAATGTTGACCACAGGAGGGCTGGGGCCGTCGAGGGACAGCTCGGATATCAGTTGCGGTTTTGGTATAAACATGATGGCAACATACAATGGCGAACGACGAGGAGAAGTGAGTTTAAAGAAACGAAGTAAGTGAAATGCTGTCGTACCTAATAGCCGCTCAAATACAGTATTTATACTGAAAACTGGCCATTTTGCGTAACGAGGTACTGCAATATACAGAGACTATGTTAGACAACACCCTCTACACCTTGCCTAGGCTTATAGAAGAGAATGCCATCTCTTATACCCCTTACACTCCTTATACCCCTTACACTCCTTATACCCCTTATACTCCTTATACCCCTTATACTCCTTATACCCCTTACACTCCTTATACCCCTTACACTCCTTACATAGTACACCCCTTACACTCCTTACACCCCTTACATTATCAACGTTAAGCCCGTGGCCAGAATACGATTCGTGCGAAAATGTGTATCCGTGACTAGCCGGAGTTCCAACAAGTATTGTCTGCCATGTGCATCTATCACTAGCCACAGTTCCAACAAATATAGTGGCAAAGTTTGAACATCTCCAACAAGACAACATGGCCTCCACACGATGTTCGCGTTGAACTTATGGTATCACATGATTGTTAGCCACTGCAAGCCATGTCCATGGTGGGGCTAATAGTACGAGTCATTGCAGGTATTCCAATAAGCATCGATTTCAAAAGGTCCAACAATCTGTCGTTGTTGGATTGTTGTCCTCGGAATTGTCAGGGCTGTGTCGACCCAGGCAGCAGCATGGAACGGCCACGACCAACGCCGCTTTGTCCCTGACGGGTGTTTCCCCAACATCTAGATCGTGCGACATATCCAATCGTCATTCCAGATCTGTAGTAGCACAAAATATGCCGTGGCCACCTCTGTGTTTTAGCGCGTCAATCGAGCCTAGAATCTCGACAAAGCGGCTTTGCGTATTCTCGGTGTGTTATTTGATGTCGTCGTTCAGATCTGCAATCTGGGCCACAATAGGCTGCAAGTCTGTGAGGAGAGACGTCTTGTGGTCGGAAATATACAGGCATATCCAACATGCTTGAAATTAAGCTGGAGACAGGTTGAGAACGGACTGCATCCCCCTTATGCCATGTCCCGTCGACAAGCCATCCAAAAAATGTAACGATGCAATGCAATGGAGCGCATAGCGGTCAAGAGACCGTCCCTTGCCAGGAAATTTTCGGCTAGCCGGTACGACCACAGCCTATATGAGACATTCTGGGGGTTTCCAAATCCTGGGGTTTAACAAGAACAGAAGAGGGTTTTTCTTCCAAGTGCCCAAGAATCTACCCATGTAGACTTTGGTTGTTGGTTGAGGCTATAAATCCTCCACCCTAGACGTCAACCCTAATTCAAAATAGGGTTCTCATCGGGTACAGTAAGCTGGAATCCATCCTGTGTGGGTAATAATGTGTCATTTGCCACTCAAACACGAAGATGGTTTCGCGATATTGATAAAAATGTACCCTTTACTCTTGCAGGCTCACAACGGTTCACAGCACACTTTGTACCACAGCATCAAACTGTATGAAGCCCGATATGCGCTGTGGTGCATATGTACATACCGCCGATGTCGCCATTTGGTGCATGGACGTCTCTAAGAAGAACAATTTCGGGGGCCACCTCACCGGCATTTCACCCTATTGCTACTGTGCAGCGCAGCGTTGCAGTGGCGGGACCCAGGAAGCTCACACCGGTATGGCCGATCACATTATCGCTTTGTCACCGGTGTCTTGCCTGGCCAAGGCATTTTATAAAAACAATGTCAAATCCCCTCCTGCGCGCGTAGGCCGTTGTTGTGGAAGCCCGTTGGCAGGAATCAGGCTGGAGGCGCGTACGACAAGGCTGACTTGAGGAGTCCAACAACCTGCAAGGTCATCTGCTTTCAACATCGGCTGTGACATTCCCAATTAGTCTCATTCTTTGGTATTTTTCTTTTCTTGAGAGGCTCAAGGACGCATACAGCGTACTGTGGAATGTGGCTCATCTGATTGTCATTGGTTCCGGGCATTATCGCCATTCCTCAGCCACTGGCCACCACCGAGACCGTATATCTCACAGGGCATTTATAAGTCGAGAAAAATTCACGCTGATAAAATCAAAAGTTGAAGAGATAGGAATACACGACTAAAGAAGAGAGGATCTTGCCCGAATATAAATTGTGCGTGGCTCGCAAATGCGATTCGCGTAGAACCGGCAAGTCTCACCCCAACCCCTCGAGGGAAATATCCACCAAGGTAGCACTTCAATATCCATACCGTTCCTTCCTGCGTGTAGCTCGCCGAGACACAACATTTTCAATTCCCTCAACGCGCCACAGTTTTTTTCTTTCTTCTTCATCTTTCCCACCCGTCGTCTAGGACATCTCTTTCATCAACTCATGAGTTGACTCTATAACAGTACTCTCACAGGAAGCCACTGGTCTCAATCAACAGCAGGCAAACCCACTCATACCGCTGCCATTTGGCAGCCAAATTACAATGGATTCAACACGACCCCATCAGGTAAATTCTTCCAGCCATTCTATCGGCGACGACATGCTAATTTCTCTTCAATAGGCCACTCTGGCCGTGGAAGCCTTACACTACGGCTATCCAGCACTATCTCTCTTCTATTTCATATTCGCATCTACACTTGGGTTTTGCACGACACCTGCAGCTGTCAAGAAAAAGGATGAACAATATGACAAACGACGAGCCCTTTTGTCACTCATGGTTTTGGTTGTAGGAACATATGTAAGCCTCCCTTGCCTGGAAACCCCACAAGACGATTTGCAACTAACCATCGTTATAGGCTGCCAATTCTGTCAATATCTTGATTCGGACGCTCTTCGATAGGCCGTGGGCTGCAGAACAACATGAGACGGTAAGTCATTCGACATCTTTACCTTAAAATACTGACTCGGGACAGGTCTATCTTGTCTCATCTTTTCTGGCTTGGTTGATCCTGACCACGTCGCTTCTGGAGTTTGAATTGCCGGTGCGGTACCCACACTATGGAGCGGCATTGATAGCTGCTGTATCCGAGATTGCGCTTTTCATTCTTTCAAATATCTTCATTCGCAAGTACGGGTTGTTCGATTTGATTTCATTGTCCATCCAAGGTCTACGGATATGCATCTTGGTGGTCTTGCTGTCCTTTTACACGACGGTTCGAAACCGCAAAAGCTTTGAAGACGATGAAGAGCGGCAGTCTCTGCTTCCAGATAATCACAGGGCACATAACGGGAATGCAAATGGGAATGGTACCGGCTATGGAGCCACAACAAACTCTTCAGAGACCGCAAACGATAATTCCTCTGAATCTGATGATGAGGACGTGTATTCTAAGCGGCACAATAAAGCCCTGGAACGGGTACAGAAGCGATTGGAGACCGATGGCAACTGGTGGGCATATGTGAAGGGGTTTTCGGTACTGTGCACTGGATACTTGAGGTGCGGTTTGCTGACTCTTCAAAGATTTTTATTCCACACGTCTGGCCAGTCCATGACAAAGCCATGCAACTTCGCGCTGTTGCAGTAGGGGCCTGTCTTTTGACAGGAAATTTTCTCAATATAATGATACCACGGCAACTAGGTGTAGTCACCGATGCTCTTGTCAAAGGTAGGTTGCCCTTTCTATACCCCAGACATTTCTAACCTTTTTCTGTAGGAAATTCTCCATGGTTTGCGGCAACAGTATACGCTACCCTGACATTTTTGAATTCTGGTAGCTGTATTGGCTGGGTGCAGTTCTGGTTATGGCGACCTCTTGAACAATACGCCGAGCAGTCACTGAGTACCGCCTCTCATCAGCACGTAATGAGCTTGTCATCGGACTTCCACGAAAGCAAAGACTCTGCAGACATCCACCGTGCTGTTAACCAAGGACAGTCAGTCACCAAGCTCGTGGAAATGATGATTTTTGAGGTTATGCCCATGATGATTGACCTCGCTGCTGTCTGCATATACTTGAACTACCTCTTTGGGCCATACATGGGACTCATCTTGGCTGTTACGAGTCTCGTGTTTGTGTACTGCACTGCAAAGTTGGTGTCACTGGCGACTGGCAAACGTCGGCAATATATGAAAAGCTTTCGGAAGGAGTGGCTATCAGTCTACACGAGCATCGATAATTGGCGAACGGCCAGCTACTTCAACAACATCCCGTACGAAGAAAGCCGGTATGCATCAAATGTGGAGAATCGGCTGAGGCGAGAAAAGGATTACCGGCTAGGGATATTTCTTGTCGGCGCTGTTCAAATATTCGCCCTCACAGTCGGTCTCGTTGGCGCTTGTTTCCTTGCCATATACCAAGTCATGCGCCATGAGAGATCGCCCGGAGACTTTGTCATTCTTTTGACTTACTGGGCACAGCTCAGGGGGCCCCTAACATTTTTTAGCAACGCCTACAAGAAAATATCCGAGAGTCTGATGGATGCTGAGCACTTACTGGAGCTATTCCGAGCAAAACCTACCGTCGTGGACAGGGAGGATGCACAACCGTTGGTTTTTAAAAAGGGTGAGGTTGTTTTTGACAATGTGCATTTCCACTATGAGGCTCGAAAAGAGACCCTTCGAGACATAAGCTTTGTTGTCCCGGGCGGCTCAACAATTGCCCTCGTAGGCGAAACTGGCAGTGGAAAATCAACGATACTCAAGCTTCTCGACCGATTTTATGACGTTACCGATGGCAGCATAAAAATCGATGGGCAAGACATTCGGGATGTGACTGTGACAAGTCTTCGAGACAAAATCGGAGTGGTACCCCAAGACCCAGACCTTTTCAACGAGTCCATCCTGAATAATATCCGCTATGCCAAGCTGGGATCCAGTGTTGAAGACGTTCACGAAGCCTGTAAAGCAGCTGCTATCCACGATAAAATCCTGTCGTTTCCTGACGGTTATCAATCAATCGTTGGTAGTCACGGCGTGCGGCTATCTGGTGGAGAGAAGCAACGCATCGCCATTGCTCGAGCAATACTAAAACGCCCACAGATTATAGTCCTCGATGAAGCAACTAGTGCGGTTGACAGTGCTACGGAGCAGCTGATACAAGACGCATTTAGGGAGCTGTGCAGAGGACGAACCACCTTCATCGTTGCTCACCGTCTTTCCACAATCATGAGAGCAGATCGCATATTGGTTATCAAGGACGGAGAAATCATTGAGAACGGCTCACATGATGAACTTATCCACGCAAAGGGCAAGTATACTGACCTCTGGTCGAAGCAACTGCTTGTGAAACCAGGAGAGAGCCTTTCGTCTCCTGGAAGCCCAAAGAATTCCGACGCAACCATTGTAAACGATGTTCAAAAGCAGAAAGGAACAACGACTCTTGCTGCGGCACTGCTCAAGACGGACCATTCCGAGCAGGACTGTTCAGTGACCTCATCGGACGGACGGAAAGTGAAGAAAACCAAACTCAAGGCAGATTCTCCAGAGTTTGTGCCTATTAGTGTAAGGACTGCCACACAGGATCAAGATCAAAGTTCGGAATCAAATGGCAATTTTGGTAGTGGGGGCCTGCAACATACGCAAGCCCAAGACGAGAGCAAGTTTTTCTCAAACGGTTTTCATGACACATCTGAGACGAATGGGCTGTCTGAGAGGCCTGGAAATGTTGGAGTAGATGACTCCAAGGGAGGAAGGTCAAGTACCAAGCGCCCACTCTCTCGGTATGGCCGTCGAAACAATACGAAGAGCGATCCAGCAAGCTATGCGAACGGCTCCTCCAACGAGACTGAGGCATCTGCGAGTGGAATAAACAGTCCCGGTGAGATGCAATTATCTTTTACTCCCCATGTCCAGATAGTACGACTTTCATAGGTTCCAACCACTTGTCAATGATGTACTAATATGGCAATAGAATCATCGACGCGTGACAGCTCCAAGTGATCCACCACCTGGTCATTCCGAGACTCGAAGTCCGTCGCGAGGAAGGCCTCCCCGGCGCGGCCGTCACTGGAGGCTCAGGAGCAAGGTCAGTCGCTGCTCTGCTTTGTCGGAGCAAAGGAAATCGCGGGACGATTCTACTGGTTCTGGGCCTCCACCAACGGGTCTCTCTACTTTGGCTGCTGACTCAAATGGCCATTAAGATCGGAGGAGTCTTATCAAGGTCACTGGGCAGCATGAGTGCGCTTGGATGGTATAGGGTGGGATATCCCTATATGAGCAAACGGCGGAGGGGGTTGGAGAAATCGGAGCAGGTTCATTGTGGACATATGGGTTCCCAGGGGCAGGTCCATTTTCTTATTTCGGTTGCAAAGGCTTGAATTACTGTTCACATTCTTATCCTATTCACGACATTTTGTCGGTCTATACAAGCGGCGTCGGAGAACATTTATTTAGAGGTTTAGAGGTATAAATGGATTGGCGGCGAAGCGCGGGTGGGCGTCAGCTTTGTAGTCTTTAGGTAGAAGAAAAGTCTAGTCAGTAGTTATTCTCATTGGTGCATCATTGAATTTGGTATTCGCAATTTATATTCCTCGAGATAATGTTCCTCGAGATAATGTGCGGCGAACATCTGGGCCGAGATGAACATTAGATGCAGTGGTGATGGCCCTACTGTCAAGGAGGGCTTATTTGGTTCAGTTCGACGACTTCTTCCCATCAGGTGTATCGGACTCTACACACAAAGCTTGCCCGAGGCGAAACCTGGGGCATACTTCCGTACGTACATTTCAATTTGTGAATTCAGTCTGGCACTGTTGGGACATTAAAGTATTTCTCTATCCAACCCTTTTTATGCTGTACCCAAACGAATAATCGTGGCATCATATCCTCATACTCCAGCCGCAGCAGCCCTTCAAACTTAGTTTCCAGCCCCAGGACCAGCGCCACGTCCAGCACCACCCATCATATTCCTTGCCCTGTAGTCATCTATTAGCGACCATCTCGATAACCCAGTCACGATTTAATGCTCGCTCAACACGGGGAGAAACTCACATCTCGGCAATACTAGGATCCTGCATCAAGCTTGCCAAATCTGGCGTTCCACCTCCAGCACCTCCCTCGCCTCCACCACCACCACCACCACCACCGCCAAATCGGCTTGCCATGTCCCGTAGCTGCGGGTTGCTCATGAGGTTGTTCATCATATCTGGGTTGCTCATCAGGTTCTGGGCCATCGATGCAAACATTGGGTTGCTCATGATGCTGCTCAGATCCGGCATTCCTCCGCCCCCTGCTCCACCGGCACCGCCTGCACCACCTCCTCCGAACATCCCGGCCAACGCACTCAAATCTGGCATTCCCCCGGCACCACCTGGACCACCGGCACCTCGTGCACTCTGCAGCTCATCATCATCGCCGCCACTTTGAGCCTCCTGTTCGGTCCTCTTCTTCGCCGTCTCGAAGCCCCTCCTCATCGCCTCGCTCCCTCCGTTACCCTCATACTCAATCCCCTTCTCGTACGCCTCCATGCTACCCTTTGCATCGCCAAGTGCAAAGCGCGCTAGTCCAAGCCGCGACCACGCCTTCGTGTACTTTGGATCCGCAGCGACAGATGCCTCGGCGTCAGCACGCGCGGACTCGTGGTCTTTGGATGCCGAGTACGCGGCGGCGCGGTTGGAGAGGAAGATTGGGTTCCCTGGGACGAGCGCGAGGGCTTGCGTGTACAGGTCGATGGCGGAGGCGTAGTCCTTGGTCGCCATGGCAGAGTTGCCGCGGCTCTTGAGCGTCTCAGCCTGCTTCTTCTCATCGTCGGTTGGGGCGGCTTTGGAGGGTGCAGGCGCGGCAGCCGAGGCGGAGGAAGAGGCCGCGGTCTTGGAGCGCAGGTTCTCGTAGACGCTGTACACCTGGAGGAGCGACTGGGACTCGGTTGATGGGCCCGAGGGTGTCACGTTGAAAGCCTCGGAGATGCAGTTTGTGGCGATCTCGATGGACTCGGCGTCGTCGGCGGTGAGGGTGCCATCTTTGATGGAGGTGTTGAGGAAGTCAATGATGGACAGCGCGAGGCGCTGCTTGGTTGTTTGAGTCGCCTAGGCCATGGTCAGAAGGGTCTGGGAAACTGTACGCCGGGACTGGGGATATTACCATGTTTGCGACGAGTAATTATGCAAGTTTGTAAGTTGTTGGGTTGAGAGGTGAAGTTGGAGAAGGAGCAGACGCAGCTTGTGCTTTGTGAACGTGTGCGCTAGGGAATTTGGGTTTGGCGGGGCAAGGCTATCGTGGCGTTGGGTGCCTTTTTGGAGCAATTATCAAACGTGTACCTTGGCGTCAACCAATGAGCGCCAAAACGTACGAGAAACTCTAATGTGGACTGAAGTTAAATAGGCTTCATATTTTATGGATTGAGTACAGCAGTGATGTCAAATTAATATCACCGTCGATTTTGTTTTTGGAATAATTTATATATCCAGTCAGGAAAAAATATATCAGCACAATCAATTAGCCCATACACATCAATTATTAACTTCATTGTCTCCAAGTCTATGGCATACGTTTTTGTATTATGGCTGTTTTTCCCGTAGAATCTACGGAATAACCTCATCCTATTTGAGAGGTTGGGTTGATCCTCCGCCAACGCCAACCCAAGCCAAGCCAGCCTTAGCTATACAAAAGACATAGCGTCAAAAAGCATGAACCACAACAGATCTTTATAAGATATGTAGATCTAGCTCTTTGCAGCTCCAGCCTTGATCAAAAGGATGTCACCATCATTAACCACGTAGTCCTTGCCCTTGGTCTGAATCTGTCCCTTCGCTTTGATCTCAGCCTCGTTACCAAGCTCCTTGAGTTTGTCAAAGTTGTAGACAATAGCCTGGATAAAAGTCTTCTCGAAATCGCCGTGGATGACACCAGCCGCCTGAGGAGCCTTGGTGCCGTTGCGGATAGTCCACTGGCGGACCTCATCGGTTCCGGTGGTGAAGAAGCTGCCGAGGTTCAGGACCTTGCGCATGGTAGTGACGATCTTGGGGAGGGCGGACTCGACGCCGAGCGACTTAAGCTCGGCCTGGACCTCCTCCTCGGTCTCGAAGCGCGTCAGACGCTCCTCGAGGCAGACGGACAGGGGCAGAATTGGGTCTCCAGCTGCGTGCTCCTTCAACCACTCCGCGATCTTGCCAAGATGCTTGTTCTTCTTGCGGATGTAGTCCTTCTCGCTGAGGTTGACCAAGTACACGACGGGCTTGGCGCTGAGGAGGAACAGAGGGTTGATGTGCTCGACCTGTGTTGTTGGTCAGTATCCAAGACATCAAAGTATTATCATATGATATTGAAATTTTTGTAAATCAGAACATGTTTCTTATCTCATAGTGCACATTGTGCCTCGACGAGCTGGGTTATATATCTGGTCTCTTGACCATTTGTCATCATATAAGGACAAGGGGGAGAGATAAGAAGGAAAAAAGTGGTTTACATACCTCCTTTGGCGTCCAGGTGCCCTTGCGGACATCCTTGCCGTCCTTCAGCATGGCCAGGACCTTCTCAATGGTCGCCTCCTCCTCCTTGAGCTTCTTGACCTCAAGACTCTGGCCACCACGGCGGGTAAGCTTCTTCATGGCCTCGAGCGCCTTCTCGGTGAACTCGATATCCTTGATGCGCAGCTCCTCGCTGATAATGTCCAAATCTCTGATGGGGTTGACGTCGCCCTCAACGTGAATAATCTCGGCATCATCGAAGCAGCGGACCACCTGGAAGATGGCATCGACGGCACGAATATGCGACAAGAAAGCGTTTCCAAGTCCGGCACCGGTGGAGGCACCACGGGTCAGACCAGCAATATCGTAGACAGTCAGGTTGGCTGGAACGCGGGATTTGGGGTTATATTTCTCGCAGAGCCAGTCGTATCGCTCATCGGGCACAATGACACGCGCCTCCTCGGGGTCGATGGTGGCATATGGGAAGTTCTACCATTTTCGTCAGCAAGGCACGAGCAATAATATTGGAAGGGACAGTGTGTGTGTGGTTCACATACGGCGGGGTTTCCGAGCGAGCACTTGGTGATAGCTTGGAAGAGCGTAGACTTTCCGACGTTGGCAAGTCCGACCTGAGGTTCGAGTCAACGACGTTACTTTCTTAAACTTTTTATTTATTTATCATCGCGATGGCTGGCTGGTGGTGGTGGTCGAACATACGATGCCGCTCTTCAAGCTGTTTCCAGGTCGGCCCAAGAGGACCTTCTCCTCCACGACGGCCTTCTTTGGAGGCATCTTGCGACTTTTTGCGTAGGATCTGGATTGAGATGTGTAAACCGTGCAGCCAAGCAGGTTCGAATGTACGATTGCAGTTCTTGCTGCAGATCGAGAAAAGAGATGAAATATAGAAGAAGAAGCGATGCGCAAAGCACCGGGGGAAGTAGTGTGTGGTGTTATGGTGGCGGTTGGAGGCTAACTGGGGGAAGAGAGAGGGGGGGGTAGCAGTGGGAAGGAGGGGTTTGTGACGGAATGGTAGTGCAGTGCTTGGTGGTGCTTCATGCCACTGGCAAACAAAAAAGGGCTGCACACACACTTAACACTGCAGAAGCTTTTTCTGTTCTTGTGTGGGAACGGTGGTGGTGCTTCATGCCACTGGCAAACAAAAAAGGGCTGCACACACACTTAACACTGCAGAAGCTTTTTCTGTTCTTGTGTGGGAACGGCCACTACAACAACAGCAATCCAGCAAATAAGAGCTCACTTTGACGGGAGTACGTACTCAACTGAGTAAGTTAGTCTAGTAGACTAACTTCTATGGAGAACTAGCGTCGCTGTCCGGATTAATCTTCGTCCCTCGGATCATTGTTGATCCTGAGCCGGATCCGTCCTGATTGTCAAGGTGGAGTCAGTAAAACGCCGATAAGGCCAGCCTGAGACACCTCATTGCGCACCACTGCACCCTCGACCTCCCCCAGCTCCTACAGTACATTCCAACAAAAAACCCTAGAAACCGACACTCACAACCCCTCGAGCCTATTCCCGGCTTCATCTTCTCGATCCTAATACCTCTTTCTACTCCATATCCAAGCAAACCGTCTCCTCGTTTTGAAGCGCGTTCGCCACTATGCCTCCCAACAAACCCTCCAAAGGGCGCCACTCGGGTTCGGGTTCGAGACATCGACACACTTTATCGCTGCAAAAGACCGAAGTCATGATCAATGTCTATGATCTACTCCCTGTATGTTTATCTGCAACCCTGTTTTAGATTTGGAGAATGTTGTTTCTCTCGCTCTCTCATAACACGACGCTGACTGTCGCATGTAGCCTGGGAAGTTCTCGACAGTTCTGTGGGCAATAGGCTCCTCACTCCTACACTCTGGCATTGTCATCAACGGAAAAGAGTACGCGTACGGCGGACACGATAAGCGGGGCATGACGGGCGTCTACTGGACAAGGCCGCAGTCCGAACCACCTGGAGGCACGTTCAAGTGCGAGGTCCTCCAGGGCTTCACCTTGGCACCGGCAGACGAGATAGAGGCCATCATCAAGGCAGCCTCGGAAGAGTTCCAAGGGACCTCATACAATATCCTTACGCGAAACTGCAACCACTTCACATCATACTTGTGCGAGAAGCTGACCGGGAGACCTGGGCCCAGCTGGCTCAATCGGGCAGCTAGCATTGGTATCGCTTTACCATGCGTCGTACCGAGAGAATGGATCGCGCCGCCGGATTACGACACCGCAGATGGAGAATTAGTTGATGGAGACGAGGATGATGCAAATGAAAGTTCAAGGATGCTTCCTACGCGACAATACCGACGTAGCTTTAGCGATTCTGAGCGGTTCGATGAGACAGACGACGACGACGAATGGGAGAATGACAGGGAAAGGAGGAACGGTTCGAAGGGGAAGGGGAAAGCTCCCATCAGGGATACATCTGGGCGAGTGGTGCCGCCAGCAGAACGGGCTCCTTTGCCGCGAGGCATCTGATGCAACTTCACGACCTCCATGCAACCACGACATTCTTTTGACACGGGAAGGCGGGCGGACGGCGTTCATGAAATTTTGATACCCAAGGGTTCTTCCGTTTCTAGTAAAATGTTACATGTTTATAAAATACAGCGTGCACTCTTGCCATGTGAGGAAGCCATTCGCATCCATCCTCGCTTCCAATACAGCAACCCTCGGCCATGCCATTTCTCGCATCACCAAACCGCGCTTACAATCTCCTTGGCCTTGGGCTTCTGGTACCACCAAACTTGAGCCTCGTAGCATCCGTAACCCTCACAATCTTCCCTCTGAATGGCATTCCCTCCACCCCCAAAATCGCCTTCGTGACCGCTTCTCTCCCCTGTCCAAACCCCCTAAGAATAACCTCCAGCTTCTTAATCTGCGGAAGCAATCCCGTATCCCTCATCCGCCCAAACACATAACTCGCCAGCTGAAACGCCGTATCGTAGTGCTTCCTCTGCGAGTGCTTGAACCCAATGTTTCCTGCCGACATGGAGATGATCGGGTCACGGTTCGGCCGCGTCACAGTGATGTGTGTGTTGTGCTTCGTGGCATATACGTGCATGTGGTGTGGCTCCTCGTAGCGCTGCTGTGCGCTCTGGTTGTTGTACGCTGACAATCCGGCTGAGTTGGGGAATCGCGAGCCCGTCGACTTCGAGGTCTGTCCTTCTTGAAAGATCGCGGAGAGGTCGCTGAGGGCGGGGCGCTTGGCAGGGTTGGAGGAGGTCTTGTTGGATGAGAAGCCCGACATCGAGCTTTTGGCGGGAGCAGGCGTCGGGGGCTGCTCGTCACCTTCTGCTCTGCTTCGGGTTGTCTGTGAAAATTGCTGTCGCTGTAGGCACAGGAATGCGGGCCTGGCGATGGCGGGAGCCTCTGCCCTCCCAGAGAGCGCCGAGAGGGCCACCACACGTCTGACTGCCATCCTACTCATTGTGCTTTGTTGTTTGACTGCCTTGTGGAATGTCTCGTGAGGAGGGACTTTGTCGATAAACTCACATCCCATGTACAGTTCCGCTAGCGCCGAGCCGGCAAGTCCCGTCGCCCTTAGATTTTTGTCAATTTGGTAGTCGGGGAAAATATATTGGAGCGCCGCCACAGGCACAACATCGACCACCGAGTTGCCCCCCCAATCCTCTTCTCCCCCAGCGACTCTTGTCCTGTATCGGCACTGCCTTGCATCTGTGGGCATCTATCATATCAAGCGACTTTTTTTTCTTGCCTGTGAAGGGAACATCAAAGGGCGACATGAACGGTTTACGGCTGTCGGCAAGAGCGCCGCTGAGCGCTCCCTTAAGGGCTGCGACTCCGGCAAGGCCTGTAAACACACGAATTGTGGCATATACGCAGTCTACCAGCCAGGCGCAGATTGCCAGTCTTCACTCCAACTCTACATCTTTTCTACGAATTGGATTATTACCACTCAGATCCCAATTCTTACCCGAATCCTTTTTAGCCGAGCAAGCCTCCCCCCAATCTAGGCGAAGTCTTCATCAGTCGGCATGGCTGAGACAGGAGAATAAGGAGAGCAAGGACGCGGCGAAGGACGCGCCCAAGGAAGAATCTGCCACTCAGGAGACTGCCGAGGAAGCTGCCAAGAAGGCCAGCGAAAACCCCGAGCAGGCGGCTGGAGAGGAGAAGCCGAAGGACGAGAAGGAGAAGTCTGAAGGCGATAAAGAGGAGAAGAAGGAGGCCCCGCCACCACCTCCACCTCACGGAGAGAAGTCGCCATGGCAGGTGTTCACCGAAACGCTGCAGTCCGAGTTCAAATCCTCCAAGGAGTGGAACGAGGGAACCAAGGCACTTTCGGATTCAGCCCATCAATTCACAGAGAGCGAATCTGTAAAGCGTGCACGCCAAGCATACGAGGCTAGCACAAACAGGGTTTCGTCTACCGGCGCGAAGGTGTTAAAGACGACTGCTGGTGCCGTGGGTAAAGGAGCTGCGTGGACATGGGACACACACGTGGTGAAGGGTGTGAGGTCGACGGTCAATGCCACCGGGAACGTGCTTGAGAAGTCAACCCGGCCTCTTCGCGAGACCGAGGCATACAAGAACGTGAAGAATGTCATCGATGATGGTAGCAGCTCAAGATACGGTGGATGGGTTGAGAAGGAGGAGAGGAGGAAAGCGAGAGAGGCCAGGGAGCTCGCCGAAAACGGCGGCGTTCCAGGTCCTCGGGAAGTCGCAAAGGAAGATCCAAAGTACGACTATTCCCTCAGCTACCAGAAAACTTGATGCTAATAATTTGCAGTGCCGGAACCAATGTCACTCTCCACAAGGACGCTGCCTGGAAAGAGTCGTGGCGCGAGTTCCGCGACTCCAACAAGGTCATGCAGGGTCTCTTCTCGATGAAATCCGCCTACAACGAATCGGAAAACCCTCTTGTCTCGACTGCGCGATCGATCTCTGACCGCATTACCGGTTTCTTCGCCGAGAACGAGACGGCAATGGTCATCAAGAAGTTTCGTGAGATGGACCCGGGTTTCCAGCTGGAGCCGTTCCTCCGCGAAATGCGCGAATATATCCTTCCCGAAGTTCTCGATGCATACGTCAAGGGTGACACCGAGACTCTTAGACTGTGGCTCAGCGCAGCACAGTTCTCGGTTTACGACGCGTTATCAAAGCAGTACACCACTGCTGGCCTGAAGTCTGATGGAAGAATCTTGGATATCAGACACGTAGACATCATGTCCGCGAGAATGCTGGAGCCTGGAGACATCCCAGTCTTCATTGTCACCTGCAGGACACAGGAGGTCCACGTCTACCGTAACGCAAAGTCCAACGAGCTCGCTGCCGGAATGGAGGATAAGGTCCAACTGGTTACTTACGCCATCGGTGTCACTCGCATCCCCGAGGAGGTCAACAACCCCGAGACACGCGGATGGAGGCTCATTGAGCTACAGAAGAGCGGACGCGACTACATATGAGAAGCGCAATCCTCCTGATTTTCTTTTCAAGTACTAAAAACGGCCTTTTTTTTCTCTCTCTCGGTTTTCTTTGCATAGCGATTTCCTTGTGGCTATAGGGATTGACCTAGGGTTCACGGCTATGGAAAATCCGTATTTCAGCAGGGGCAGCCGAATTGTAATTGTAAGGGCACATTTGTATGTATATAGCATGTGTGGAGGTCGGAGTTCGTTGCGCCGGACACAAACAGCGATGACGCTAGGTCCGAGGGGTCTGCTTTGGTTTACCGGACTTGGCGGTCTGGCTCTCCCCACTCTTTGGTAAAAGGCATGGCGACATGTCTTTAGATGTACGATTGTATTATAGGTGCGGTGGTGGTAGGTGGATGGTTGGCGAGGAGGGAGGGGTGGCGACGGGCGCTCATATGGGCGGTTGAAAAATCTAGCCTGGAATGTATAACAAAATAGAAGCATAATCTACTTGTACAAGCCACATCCACCTATTTATGTTTCATTTATATACCATCATCTATGTGCCTCCATCTAAAGCCGTGTAATCCCCTTAACCCGATCCAAAAAATCAATCACCTCAATCATATCTCGACACTCCATCATTTCCCCCCTCTGCTCCTTGCCCAACAACGCCGGCTTCCCCCCTCCAGCAGTCCCAGTCATCTGACTCAAATGATGAACCACAAGCTTAAACGGGATCGGAGCCCTCACAACGCGATTCATGAAGTGCTCTACCGCCTCCCACGGACACACATCGTACCCTGCGAACAGCGCAGGGTTGGCCAGCAGATCCCGCGCCGACATGACCCCGTCCACGCCCGTTTCGGCTGCGATTGAAGATGCAATTGCAAGGGTCGAGACGTCGCCGTTGGCAATCAAAGGAACGGTGACGTGGGAACGGAGAATTGAAAGCGCGGCGGTGTTGACGGGCTCAGAGGAGCGCTGGGCTTTGGTACGGCCGTGGATGGTGAGGAAGTCAACGCCGGCGTCTTGGACGGTCTTGATGAAGTCTATGGTTTGGCTGATTCTATCAGTATTTTTCCTCTTTCCGTAGACTTATAGAAGCTAATGGACTGTTTGTGATGTCGGGAGGGGACTACCGTAAATCCTTGTGAATCCTGATTTTGACACTAACTGTCCTCCGCCCTTCATACCCATCCCTCTTCAGCGTCGCTTTCGCCTCCTTGACTATATCAGCAACGAGCTCGCGTTTGTTCATCAGCGCGGCACCGAGGCATTCTGCGCATGCCCAGGACTGGGGACAGCCGCAGTTGAGGTCAACGCCCGACACAAAAGGGGCCATGGTGCTGGTTGCGCGCGCGAACTCGAGCGGAGAGTTGGCACCAAATTGGAGAATCGTTGGAACGGACGTCGGGTTCGGAGGTAGTGTGAAGTCTTGGGAGGGGTTAGAGTATGTGGAAGGGAAAGGGGGGAGGTTATGCGTACCACTGTCTCGAGCGTAGACGCTTCTGTTGAACTCCTTTGCCAGGATCTATGGAAAGAGAGTAAGCTGCCATTCTTAATGATAATCCATAACAAAAATAGAGCATACCATTGGCGTCCAGCACAGGTCAACACCATATTTATGCACCGTCTGACGAAATGCAAGCTATCCAAGTTCATCAATCAGCCTCTAGCCCATGGCTTGGCTTCCAATCTTGCCTACCTTGCTGTACCTCACCATAGGTGCTGAGGTATATAGTGGCCTTCCCTGATCTCTCGCAATATCAAACAGCTTTAATGGACTGAGCAACGATAAGCAACTGCATACTAAGGGGAGTAAAGGGGTGGGTGAGTACTTCACGTGATCCGACAGAGGACGACCATCTTCTACGTCCGAGTTACCAACATAGTTTCCGGCCATCTCAAGAGATAGACGGGGGTGTAGTGTGTATTAAGTGCCAAAAGGCGCCTGGGGTTGTCTTTCATACATCGGCTCACAGGCGCCAGGATGCGTAAGAGGTGACTGTTGTGAATGCAACAAAAAGAGTTGAAAAATCCTTTGTCGGATTTGGATTTTTGGGAAACAGCCAGTCGTAATGGATATATTACACCATAGTTTCAAAATCGTACAACTATCTGGCCCTGTGGCGAAAAGGTACCGCGTTGCCCTCCGACTAACGTGACCTCACGTTTATGAAAGGCAGAGATTGTGGGTTCGATCCCCATCAGGGTCGAATTTTTTTACTTTTCTATGCAAAGTTTACAGACTTGGGATATTCTTTGGACTTTTTTGCAATTACAGGAGACGGCAATAGCGAACGGTGTGGTATTTTTGGGGGGTCTGAAGCTGCTGAGTTTTTGAAGCCTTATGAAGTGAAGACTGAGAAATGAATAGATCAAGATTCAATGAGGACAAGACACCAATCGTTGCCAACACTTGCAATATACTATATAAGGCAGTAGTAGTGTGGGGTATTAAAAGCCAATTAAACAGTACATCCTTCATGCTCCATCTACTCCCACGTCGTCGCTCTTCACACTTGACACCAACACTGCCATCCATCTATCTGTCTCCCTCCTGCCTTCGCCGCTCTTCTCATCCTCTCACAACTTGCAAAACCAATATCAAAACATGCATTCCGCCACTCCCCAATGCATCGCGTCCCATGTCCAGGCATTTGCCTATTATAATAGCACAATCATCGCGCCCAACAAACCCCATCCCGGCGCACGCAAAAAAGAAGCGACCCCCAAATGTTGAAATAAGAGCAAAGCACAAAAAAATAGGACTCCTTCACGCCCCGCCTGCCAAGAAATATATCAAAACTTTGTCTCTCCTTGCTTGCTCTCTTTCTCTCTTTCCCCTGAAATACGTGTCGCTCGCTGATGCTCACTAGCGAAAAACCTCACATCTCACCTTCTCTCGCCCGTCCTCTCCGTCTAAAAAAGTCCATCACTTTTCTGGCCGCGCCGCTGCTGCCAGACGTGTGGTTATTATTTCCGTATCCTCCTTGGTCTTGCCCACCATCGACCTCATAAGCTTCTGTAAACTTGCGGTTGTTCTTTTGCAGGACGCCTCTTCCACCCTTGCCAGCCTGTCTGTCAGATTCATAATCGTTATATCCTTGGTTCTGATTATATCTTGCATTCTGCGCCGCCTGGCGTGTCTGGGTCTTGGCCAGGTTTGGATAGCTCGAGTGCCCCGGTTCCGTGGGTGGTGGTGTGTCTATGGTCTTCGGGCGGTATGTTGGGCGGGGCCCAAAGTCAGATTGCCCATCGTATGCTGTGGATGGAGGAGGCTGCTGCGTTGCCGACGCATAACGCTGATGTATTGGGGTCGCAATCGGTGGAGCTTTTGCAGCTACCTGTTGAGACCCATCGCGGCTTCGGCTGTATGTTGCAGCTACCGGGTTGGTCTGAGGCCTGCTTTGGGGCTTCTCGGCTGGCGGCGCTGGCTCGCCATATGCAGCGGAACGATCGACTCCATCGTCGTAATAACGACCATCTTCAGATGGAGTTGCAGAGTCAGAGTCTTTTCCAATACCGATGGATTTCAACGAAAAGCTTGCTGGCAGGAGCGAGAATCGTCTCGTGGATTTCTTTTGATCAGAATCACCACCTGTAGATCCAGTAACACTGCCACTCCTCTTCTTGCCAAAACCAAAGGATATAGAGCGGCGGCTGGAATCAATAGACTGTCTGCTGACATCGCCAGCCGCAGCCGGGCCAGGGTAGCTCACTGGCGGATAGGACTTCTTTGGCTTTTCCGCGTTTGACTTGCCCCCGAATATCGACCCATGGCGACCGAATATGCTCCCGATAGTGCTAGAGCGTTTGTGCGAGCGTTGTGGAGGAGTGTCTGCAGCAGAATCCTCCATGCCAGAGAGTCTAGCAAACTTTGGTGGAATTCCTTGGCTAATGCTTGGACGGCCGTAGTCAGATTCTCCTTCAGGGGAGACATCGTATCGCGGTCCATTGCTCGTAGTGGGTTGAGACATGCGGCCGTGAGCATTGGTGGTGGCAACGGCGGGAGCAGCCGTCTGGCTGTAATGTGTTGTATTAATTCCGCTTTGAGTGGATGTCATAGAACCACCAGTGTTAGGTCTTGCAATACCCTGGCCCAACAAAGGTGCCATGAACGCATTGTCGGAAGTGGAACGCGCTGGTTCTCTGCCAGGTCTGGTTGGAGGCGCCATGGGTTGACTGCGATGCGCGCTAGGGGGCTTCTTTGAGTCCCGTGTTGAACCAGGTGCCAGGGGTAACGGCTTCTCTGAAGACGCAACCCGTCTTTTATCTTGTGTGGCTGGACCCACTTCAGCATGGCCTTGACTATCAGCACCAGCACGTGTTCTGGATGCTGGCTGGGCAGCAGAGGAGATATCTTCGCCTCTGACGGTCTGCTGCCGAGGTGCCACATATTCGACCTGCAGTGTCCGGCGTTTGGCATCCTTGGTGGCTTTGGGGGTGGTGTGGTCTTCGGCATCTTGGTCGACGTTTCCATGCTTTCGCGCAAGGTCTCCGACAGCGGGCGCAGGTTTCTGGGCCTTTGTTGGCTCTCTAACGGACGCACTGCGAGCAAGCAATGGCCCGCCATCGGAGCGCTCTTCCTTGACGGTTGTATTGGCAATATCTGCTGGTGTGGTGGTATTGCTGGTAATGAAGCCCACAACATGAGCGTACTCGCTCAGCCAGCTATGTCTCGCAACCTCGAAGAGATCCGCGCGCTTTCGTGGATCCGGGACAAGAATTCGTCTGAGAAGGTCTCTGGCATGAGGGGTGACGTATTCGGGGAATGTCAAGGGCGTGGATACGATGTATTTGTAGAGGAGGTTGATATTGTCACCTTCGGGGTTTGCTGGGTCGTCATCGAAGGGGAGGTACCCTGCAAGCATAGCATACTAAAGGAAGCACGTTAGTTATATATCTCGACAGAGATTAGGGGTTCGTCCATACCAAGATAACTCCGCAACTCCAGACATCCACCTTGCGGCCGGTGTACAGGGAGTCACTAACGACCAGCTCCGGGGCAGCATAACACGGACTTCCACAGCTGGTCTGCATCAGATCGCCTCGTCGGAAGCCGCCAGGCAGGATCCTGTCAAGCTCCATCCGCCTCACGTACTCCCGACTCGATAGGCCATACTCAACCTCTTCCCCGAGCTCATCCGCGGGATTGAAGGTATTGGCGAAACCGAAATCAGTAATGATGATGTTGCGATTGCGGTCCAATAGCAAATTCTCCAGCTTCAGATCACGGTGGACTATTCCCTTCTTATGTAGGTAGCCAACCCCCGAGACCAACTGAGCAAACAATCTCCGTGCCGCGTTGTCCTTCAGGTATCGGTGGTTTAGGATGTAGTCGAAAAGCTCTCCGCCCGATGCGTACTCTAGAATGATGCCAATGTGTTTCTCGGTCTCCACCATCTCGTGTAGTCGCACAATGTTCGGATGTGAAATCTCTCGTAGAATGGCAATCTCGCGGTAGATTTTGGCAAGTCGCGTTGGATTCGTCCCTACGCTGTCTCTTCGGATTAGTTTGATTGCGACCTGGAGGTGAGTTAGTTTACAGCTCCGTCATGGCATCATTTCAAAAGCCTACCTGTACACCACCCTCCTGTTTCCAGCCCATCTTGACCTTGCCAAACTCACCCTCACCCAAGGTGTTTCCGAGGAAGTATTCACCAAACTTGGTCGTCTTCTCTCGTTTCGAGCTATGGTCCTGTCTTCTGCGTTCTCCTGCGCGGCCATCGTCATTCCCATCATTGTCAGCAATGTTTGGGGCTGCAACAGGAGAAGAAGCATCTCCGGTATAGGCCCGCGGCACAGCCTCAGCCATGCGCTCGCGTTCCCTATCCAGGTCTACCTCGGGTCGGCTTATGACCAAACGGCTCAAGACATCGTTGGTCTCTCTTATGGGGCCATTCGCGTCGTTTGCCGAATTGTTCATGTCTTGTTGCCGACTCTGCGGTTGGGGTTGTTGGGCGCTACGGCTTTCACGTGTGGTGTTTGATCTGTGGGGTGAATCTTCCGCTGGCGGCTGCTGTGCACGCCTTCGTGATTTAGATGCCGAATCGGTTGCAAGCGCGCTGTCATCGGCAGCCTTCGATCTATGTCCGTTGGACTGCCGGGGTTCCCGCTGGTCAGGGTGAGTGCCGTCACCAGCAGCAGCTACTCTTGCCGCGTGTATTGCCCGATCGTCAGCATGTTGTGCGTTCCGTTTCGGTCGGTCTGACGAGGTGGTGGCTGCAGCAGCGGCGGCTGCAAGAGCAGGACCGGAGGATCTCTGGTTTGACGAGGTTCTCGGCGGCGCGACCGGCGGCATGCCACGTTGGTACTCGGCGCCCGTCACGTTTGTGCGAGAATTCGCGGAATCGGAAACTACGGGCGATGGATGATGTTGCCCCGTCATCGGAAACGCGGATGTAGTCGGAGAATAATGTTGTTGTTGTTGTTGCTGGGCCACAGGAGATGCGCCATTTCCACTTGGCCGCCTAGATGGCCGCCGCGTTGTCGACGCTGGCGACGCGTTCCCGGTTTGTTGATTATACGCCTGGTCTCTCGGCTGCGACGCCTGTGACGAATATTGTCGCGTCGATGGCGACGGTGCCTGGGGGAGCGAGGTTATCGTGGTCGATTGATGTGGAGCTTGCAGCGACACAGCGGACGACATGGTCCTGCTCAAAGCGCGATGGATTGAGGTGTAGTTTGCTCGTCGTGGATAGCAAGCACACCAGATCGAGAGTTGGAAGAGTCAAAAAGTTAGATCTGACGGTGTGTCGAATTGCCTGTGATCAGCGATTGTGTCGCCTCTGTCACCAATGAGGACCTCCAGCTACCATGATGTTGCAGCTCAAACAGTGAAAACCAATGCAGGCAGATTACCCCCTTAGCACTGCACGGTATCCGCGTCTTTTTCGTGATTTGGGCGTGGGCGTGTCAGGGTGTTGACACTAGCGACAAAGACCCTTTGGACTATGAGCAAAGTTGAGGTATGAAGCGTTTGGAGATGGGGATGGATTGAAGATGGAAGTGAACGACAGGAATGAAGTCAGAGACGGAGGAAGGCGTTGAAGATGTTAAAATTAAGCCTGCGGTTCAGAGGGTATGATCGGCCTGGCGTTGATGGCTGGCTGGCTTGGGGG
>JPJV01000243.1:0-15450 GCA_000750745.1 Pseudogymnoascus sp. VKM F-4281 (FW-2241)
CCCTCGGAGCACTCCGACGACAACTCCGAGCACGCCCCCCCGACCCCCGCCGCCGCCGACATAAAAGCCACCCGCCTCGCCGACGAGTTCGAGCTGCTCGCCTGCGCGCCTCGAGATGACCATGACGCCTGGATGAGCAAGCAGCGCCTGCTCAAGCGCATGAAGCGCCTCAGCTCGGGGAGCATACACAAGCGCACGCTGAGCCAGAGCATAGGCAGCGAGACAGACGACGAGGACATCAAGCCCTACGAGGCGAATGATGTTGTGGCCAGCGCGAGCGGGCTGCGCCGGCTGCGCAGGAAGACGGGCGAGCGGCTGAGCCTCATCTTTGACGATCCCCCGCAGCGGATTGTCGAGTGTGACGAGCCGGAGAGTGGGGAGGACGAGGTCGTCCAAGAGCGCATCCCGGATATGGAGGAGATGCTGATGTTGGCGTTACCCTATTACGAGATGGATACCGATATGGGGTATTGAGGGGATTAAAAAAAACCCCTTGCCCGACAGAGCCCTGGTGGCCTGATAGCAAAGCACCCAAATGATGGTGCAAAGAATTTATGGAGGATTACGAAAAGTTACGGATACAGATGGATGGCAAAAAAATACGGAGGTTATGATCTGGTTTACGACAATATGCGACAATAGAATGGGGGGCTCTCGGCGGCGCATTTTGGGAGTGGCAAGGAGGGGTCCCGACATGAGCGATTTGTCGGGGGTCCTTTACCGGCGGAGGAAACTTTGTCTATTTGTCCGTTTTTTTGAGTTTTTGTTTGTTTTTTGTGTTTTTTTGGAGAAGCATAGCGACGTAGCATATAGACTTTGGGTATAGAAAGCATCTGGGATTGATACCTAGATGCAGTAGTTAGACAGCAATTGAGCGGCCTTGAATTTTATTTGCCTTGTACTGTGCATGTGCTCGCTTTTTTTTGGGTCACGCTGAGGAGATCTGTTTCCATGGGGCAATCACCATCACAGCAGACCAATATTACCAATATTACAAATTCCAATCGTTTTTGAGGCCAAACTTTTCCCATTTTTATCAGTTATTAAAGATCGTCTTTCCCCCATCAAATCCCTCTCCACATCCTCATCTCATCTATATATATACATCCACACATCTTACTTTCCAGCTCAGCCACTCACCCACACCCAGCCCATCCACAGAAGCAGGAACGAACGAACGGATCCAAGTTCGGGCCAGTCCGCTAAATCCACACCAAAGGCGGAAGCTAGCTTTTAGTGCTTGTTCCTGGCGGTGTGTGGGCTATATATATACATATGCTATACTAGCCTTGTGGTTTCCGTGGGGCGGATAGTTGGGATCCTATCCATATATACGTCAAAAATTCAAAATTCGCGTTACTATTTTTTTTTTCATAACCTCGAGTTCCAGATTCTCCCTATTCATCTGGGATGAAGTTACGGACGAAGGTAAATCAACATGGCCTCACCGTTGAGACCCTCATAGCCGCAATGTTCGGCTGCTTGCAACCCTTATTTCTGGGGGATGCGAGAACCACTCTCCCCGCCGACGCGGTGAGGATGACTTGACTCCGGCACTTCACCGCGGGGGATATTTGCTATCCGCAAATACAAACTCGGCGATACATGGCTTAGTTCTTCGAGGGAAAAAAGCATATCACAGAAACGGATGTCCAAGTCGTACTTGCAGCAGAGGAGCAGGGAAGGTCAGACTTTTTATTCGAAAAATACCTTAAGGCAAGAAAAGCAAAGCATGGACCGGGAAACAATCGAGCCGACAACTTGCATTTGGCTGGATATCTATGGCTTAGTTTTTCGAAGGAAAGAAGCACGGCATTTGGCTGGACATCTACGGCTAATTATACAACGTTTGTCCGGGAGCAACTCAATGAGTACACCGCTATAATATGGAACGTGTCTTATCTTATATAAGTGCGACCTAGGGGATGATTCTGATCCAAGGGATTTCATAGTTATACACTTACCAGCAGCTACTACGCTGAAAGTAGCTAATCCTCCCAGCTCCAGGTGGATCACCGGCGCAATGTTGACTCTCGATGCCACGCAGACGGTACAGAGCCGTGTCAATGACAGAAACAAGACTTAAGGATTTATCGCAGCTCAAAAGTCGAGAATCTGCGAGAATGGAACTACAGACGGGGGGTAAATCAACGCGTTATCAGTTCTGAAACCCTCATAGCCACAATGTCGGCTCCTAACGTTTATACTGGGAGTTGGTGATATCCACTCCTCGGTCTTACGAGGCGATGATGGATCCAGGACTCGGTCGCGCGGAGGATATTTGGCATTGCAATTCAAAACTCGACTGGATATGAGGGAACAAGGAAAACAGTACTTGACTAGAAATCTCTGGCTAATTGTACAATGCACGGCGGGAAGAACTCGCAGAGGACAGGGCTATGATCGAAGATTCCAAAACCGAAGACTGGTGAAGTGGAAAAGGTGAACTAAAGCGATGTCACCAATATCGTCATCGAATGGGAAACCGACTTATTTCAAAGCAGAGTACTTGAAGGACTATGTCGGTTTCAGCAATGGTATACTCGAGAAGCCGATCTGAAGAAAATCGTATGAGGCAAGTTTTACAACGTGGCAATGCAATCGACGACGCGAACAAAAAGCTTTGGCCGGTGACGACCTTACCGACGCTTTAACTGAAGATGATAATGACGGAGACTATGATAAGTTGCCATCAGATAGTGTTTTAAGACAGCCACATGGTCTTAACACAACTTCACCACTCGAAATTTCAGGCTAGATTAGACAAAAATATACAATTTTACTCAATGGATAGGGACGACATCAGCAAGGTAGGTTGTGATTCCAGTGATGAGAAGTGCAAAGAAACTGACGGCTCCAAGGCCTATGGACCGCGCCTGATAGCCTGTGGCTCCTTCGTCTCGCTATACTACCGTCCCCTCCTTGCCTTTGCGGGGCAGAAGCTGGCATCGCTGACCGGCTGCAGTCTCGGGTGCCTGCGTAACATCCTGGAGATGGAAGGGTGTCAGGCCGTTTTTTCGTGGGTCGGATGATGTAGGGCAAGGCTGTTGATGGGTTCTGGAAGTCGTGTGCGTGTATGCGTGTGGACGCGGCGCTAGTGGCAGGCAATCGCTATTTCATATAGCCCTCTCATATAGCCTTCTCATACAAGGGCTGCTTCTACGAGTGTAAACGAAACTCACATTCCAATACGACGATTAGGTAATTCATTACAGACATGTGCAGTGGGTCTAATGGCCGAAGCGGATAATGCGCACAGTCAATCCACAGCGGTGCGGGCCGGAGTACCTCCCTTAATTGCCATAGATGCGACAGAGTGTTGGCAGAGGTGGAAGTGATAGGATTAAGACTACCGAGATGCCGGGTGGGACCACTAGAAACTCCAAGCCCCCAGAATTGACAAGACTTCCCCATGCTCAAGATTTGGCTGCAATCGCATTCCAACTCGGCCTATGTTTACATAACACATCTCAACTGTCGAGCTAGCATCTATGGCGAATATTCACCGGGAGGGAGTCACACTGCTCTCCGAGAGCGAAGGCGCTAGCGCGGACCAGCGCCATCTGAAGTACAACCCCGCCTAGTCTCCACCTCTTAGCCGCGACACATTCTGACTGCAAGCAGCATCATCTTCGTCCATGGCCTCAAAGGGCATCCACGTGGGACATGGTCGCATATAAAGTCGACTTCTACAACTGATCGCATCGAAGACACCGATACGCGCACCGCCAAGCACAAGAACATGAAGACCTTCTTCTTTGGGCTGAAGAAGAGCAAGAAAGAGTCGGACGACAAGAGGCAGACGAGTACCTCTCCACCGCCGGATATCTTCTGGCCAGAAGAGTATCTTGTGCCAGATCTTCCGCAGGCTCGAATATGGACGTACGGATACAACGCGGATGTTATTGGAGGGCTTTTCCAGGCGAACAACCAGAACAGCGTTTCACAGCATAGCCGAGACTTCGCCGTTAGGTTAGAGAGGGATATTGATAATGAGGCATGCAAGACTGCTCTATGTTTTGTTAGATAAGCCTAACGAGTGTCTACACAGGATCCGATTGTGTTTGTAGCACATAGTCTTGGTGGAATCATTACGAAAGACGTAAGGCCCTGCACATATAGCTAGAGGGGCCGCAGCTATTAATACACTAACATAGGCACTGCATAGATCGGAGGCAATCTGCAAACGGACAAAACTTGTTGTTTTTCTTGGGACACCACATCGAGGAAGCTCGTACGCAGGTTGGGGAGTAATCGCATCAAACTTAGCAAGCTTAGCCCTTCAAGACTCAAACAAACAGCTTGTACAAACGCTTAAAGTCAACGATGAGGTTTTAGACAATATTCACGAGGAGTTTAAGAGTATACTTACTAAATGCGCTATCAAAGTTCACTCGTTCCAAGAGGCGAAGGGGATTTCCGGCATGAAAGGTCTAGACAGCAAAGTAAGATACTAGACTATAACCTAAGGAGCTGCAGAAACTAATACGTAGCACAGGTAGTGGACAACTTCTCCTCGAAGCTTGATCTCGCCAAGGAACAAGAAACGGTAGAGACCATCGACGCGAATCATATGGAAATGGCTAGGTGTAGCAGCAGAGACGAAGCGTGTTACCGCCAGATCTATGGGGTTCTAAGGCAGTTCATAAGGATTGAACTGTCGAGCAGGGCAACAAACTCGGCTGATGACGATGATAGATCCTGTACGTAACTATATGCCAGTAATGTATTGCTCATAACTTAGTTCATCTAGCACTCGCCAAACAATTCCTAGTTCCCTTCTCGCAAGACGAGCACTTTATTGGTCGAGAAGATATTCTAGGACAGCTAGTCTTGGGAGATCAGCAGGAGGCGCCAAAAAAACACAGGAGACATGCACTAGTCGGTCTTGGGGGAGTTGGGTAGGTCTGCTATCACACCCATCTTCACAGCGGCTAAATGCGCATAGGAAATCTCAAATCGCCATTGAGTATGCATACCGAGCGCGGAAGCACCGACCGCAACTGTCAGTGTTCTGGATCCATGCAAGTACTAGGACCCGGTTCGAACAAGCGTATCAGGAGATGGCGGAGAGACTTAAGCTTCCCGGGCGAGACAACCCAGAGGCTAATGTGCTACGTCTGGTATACAATTGGCTTTCGGACGAAGCTAACGGACAGTGGCATATGATACTAGACAATGTCAACGACGGAAGCATGTTTTTGGGGAATAATGGTGTCGCTACAGGCGTCTCACCGCACGACCAAGCAGCTGACTCGCAGCCACCACTAGAGACGTTTCTTCCTCAGTCGCGAAATGGATCAATCCTTATTACATCACGTACCTCAACCGCAGCCAACAACCTCGTTGACACGTTCGGGGAGCTTGTATCAGTAGAGCCAATGAAAGAGAAGGACTCGGTTCACTTACTCAAGACGAAGATTCCGGTAAACAACTGTTCGGAAGCAGACTTGGTGAAACTGACCCAGGCACTTGAAGGTATCCCACTGGCAATTACGCACGCTGCAGCATACATACGGTCAAGGCCACGGGTTAACGTATCTATATACCTTAGTCTGTTCCAGGAGAGCGAGTCGAACCAGGCTAGTCTACTAAATAACAATGAGACGAAAGACCTACGGCGTGATCACAGTATCAGGCACGCAGTAATTACGACGTGGCAGATTTCGTTCGATCAGATCCAACTAACATGGCCTGACTCTGCGAAGCTACTTTCGCTCATGGCCATGTTTGATAGACAGGGGATCCCGGAGTCTATTCTGTACAATGGCAGAGATAGGCTGCAGTTTGAGGATGCAGTGGCGCCATTGACAAGCTTCTCTCTAATTAAGGCCCAGAGTACGAAGCAGCTAGAGCCGCCGGTTGGGGAGCATCTTTTCGAGATGCACGACTTGGTACAGCTAGCAACAAGGAAGTGGCTAGAAATACAGAGGAATATAGGCAGGTGGCAGAAGGCGTCACTGCGGATTATGGCTGCTGCTTTCCCAAGCGGAGAGCACGAGACATGGGTAGCTTGTCGAGCGCTCCTTCCGCACGCGCGAAAGGTGCTCGGTTACGCCATAAAAGAGACAGAGGCAACACTGGATCGAGCGAGGATTGAAGATAATACATTATGGTATCTTCTCCAGGTAGGGGAATATGCAGCAGCGGAGAAGATTGGGCGGATTGCAATAATGGGGAGGGAGGAGATACTTGGAGTAGAGCACCTAGATACGCTCACTAGCGTCAGTAATCTAGGATCAGTGTTAGAGAGCCAGGGCAAGTACGAAGAGGCGGAAGCAATGCACCAGCGAGCTCTAAAAGGAAGGCAAAAGGTGCTTGGAGTAGAGCATCCTAACACACTCACTAGCGTTGGCAATGTTGGAGTGGTGTTAGAAAGGCAGGGCAAGTACAAAGAGGCAGAAGCATTGCAACATCGAGCTCTAGAAGGAAGGGAGAAAGTTCTTGGCGTAGAGCACCCTGATACACTTACTAGTGTTAGTAACCTTGGATTGGCGCTATCAAGGCAGGGAAAATATAAACAGGCTGAAGAAATGTACCAGCGAGCTCTTGAAAGAAGGGAGAAAAGACTTGGAGTAGAGCACCCACATACACTTACTAGTGTTAGCAACCTTGGGTCAGTGCTAGAGAGGCAGGGCAAGTACAACGAAGCAGAAGGGATGTATAGGCGAGCTCTGCAGGGAAGGAAGAAGGTTCTTGGAGAAGAGCACCCACATATGTTCACTAGTGTCAGCAATCTTGGGACTGTGTTAGAAAGGCAGGGCAAATACGAAGAGGCGGAAGCAATGCACCAGGAAGCTTTAGAAGGAAGGGAGAAAGTGCTTGGCGTAGAGCACCCACATACGCTGACGAGTGTCAGCCAGCTTGGGTTAGTGTTATCAAGGCATGGCAAGTACAACGAGGCACAAGCAATGTACTTGCGAGCTCTGCAAGGAAGGGAGAAGGTTCTTAGAGTAGATCACCCACAAACGCTCACTAGCATTAGCCAGCTTGGGTCAGTATTAGATAGCCTAGGCATGTTCGAAGAGGCAGAAGCTATGCACTGGCAAGCTCTAGAAGGAAGGGAGAAGGTGCTTGGAGTAGACCACCCACACACGCTTACTAGCGTTAGCCAGCTTGGGTCAGTGCTATCAAGGCAGGGCAAGTACAGCGAGGCAGAGGCTATGCACCGGCGAGCTCTTGAAGGAAGGCAGAAGGTGCTTGGAGTAGAGCACCCACATACGCTCACTAGTGTTGGCAATCTTGGGTCAGTGTTAGAGAGGTAGCGCAAGTACAACAAAGCAGAAGCGTTGTACTAACGAGCTCTGCAAGGAAGGAAGAAGGTGCTTGGAGTCACTCAATTTGCCTTTTACTGTACAATGGATCCATACTTTGGTGTTTCACGGTCCCTACACTATGGCGGAATAATCTTCGGCTTCGGCCACACCTACAAGTAGTGGTACTCGCTCCATCCGAGCGATGGACCTAACCGCGGATGATAGAGAGTATGCTGGGGGTGGTGACCGCACAAAGCGCGTGGCATACGACCCGCTTGGTGGGAAGCCTTCCGCTCCTGCACTCCGCAAGATGGCGCATTGAGGACTGCGAGGAATATGAATCTCCAGCCGATCAGCACGCCACCCCTTCCGCATCCACCACACTCGGAGAGCGGCATGAGAGATGGTCACTAGAGCCAGAAGAGAACCCCCCAGTCTACCGCCCAGAAACCCAGCCCAGTGTTAGGTAAAGACATTTCTCCAACCTCAAGTTCGGGCCCATGGAATGCTGTAAATAATCGGAAAGAAATGGAAGATGATAACTGAAATTATCCGCTGGTGGATTCTTGCTTTCTCCTCAGTATTAATCTATCATACCAAAACGCCCACCCTGGTGTTCTCCTATCTCCGATTATACCGTATTTTAACATGCTGTACTGTAAATGGGCAGCAGCTCTAGGTTTCGACTGACAGAAGTCGACATCCACTATGTATATACAACCTCAGATTACTGTTTTTCAACCTCAACTCTAGATTCATGTATACTATTTGTAATCCCCTGTCCTATGTGCCTTCCAACTCTAGCAGTGACCAAGTTTAGCTGCAGTTCCTGTTAGTTACCACCATCAACAAGCACGACGACATATTGATAACCAACCTTTGGAGCAATTCGCGTCAGTGTAGGCTCCTGGGACGTAGCAACCCCAGTTAACGGCCCAGTCCCACGTGCTGCATCACCCGTTAGCCATTGCATCTAAGCATCTAAGTCCTTGCTAGACCAATACTCACCAGTTGCCATTAATGCACTCGCCCTCTGTGTAGCAGGTAAAGTCGTGTTTGGTATTTTTCTTGAAGGTCGTCTTTATTTCGTCCAGAGCTATACTCTCATGTTAGACGAAACCCCGTTGAACGGGACAAATGACATAATTACCATTCCATGGAACATATGGGTTGTAGCGGCAATTCACTTTGCTTGAGACGTTAACAATCTTGCAGACTACTTTCGACCGAGGGACCAGCCGCGCGCTCTCGGCATCTGAAATGGCATCTGACACAGGGAGAGGGTTGGCCAAAGCAGCAACTGGGAGGACGAAGGCAATGGCGCACGAGAGCTTCATGTTTGCAATTTTAAGTTGGTATATGCTGTGCGGGTAGCCTGCTTTGGTGAGTAGGTCGTCAGGATGTCGTCCTGCTTTTATACACCTTTCACCCAGTCGTTCCCCACACCGTTCACTCAGCCCCTCTCCACACCTTTATCTCAGCCCACCCCACACGCCAGACCGTCCGTGTGGCTGATATCCTTTTCTAACTAATGCAGTATATCCTGTCCCCACTTCGTAGACACAAGAGCTTCTGTTTTTGAGTCGTTGAAAGCCTTGCCAAGCGTAAGCTATCGGAGTAATTTTATACCGCAATGCTTAACTTAGTGCTTGATTAGCCTTTGCCAGGCACAGTGGAACCCGAAAATCAACGTGTCTCCGCTTCAGATCTGACATCAATCCCTTCATTTGAGATATGGAAAACAAGTAAGGCGTGTGACGACTCCTGGACTTCGCCGCGCGGGATATTTCTCATTGCAATTGAAACTCGACGAGATGTGAGCTCTGAGGTTGCAAGAAATACGATATCCAACTAGACAACCACAGCCAGCCGTACGACGCACGGCGGAATGACGAAGTAAAATTGCCAGCGGATCTCACGAGTACAAAATGTGATACATCAAAGAAGGATATTACAGGAATTGAGACAAGCAGCCTTCCGGTCCTGTGCTGGAACCAGACGCCCAGACGAGTCTGAGTAATTCATCAAGACTGCTTTGCTTCAAAACAGATTCGATAATATCATTAAATATGGCAGGGGAGGTTGTTAGTTCCATTGCTAGCCGAGTCGTAGTATATATGGATAAATGGGGGCTGCAGATATCGCTAGTCTGGACCTCAATTCTTCAATTCTGCTTCTGCGTGATCGTAGCCCGTCGTGAGTTTCTGCCACAATTTTCAAGCGAGAAGGGCACGGCATGTCGTTTCTATCTGCGTTACAATGGGTTATCGTTGCCCTGATCGGATACGTCGTTTACCGATATTCCTCCAGTCGACCAGGTCGACGCAATCTCCCCCCAGGCCCAAAGCCACTTCCGATCGTAGGAAATGCTCGAGACTTTCCCCCAGCAAATGTTCCGGAATTCCAGCACTGGCTAAAGCATAAGGACCTGTACGGTCCCATTAGCTCCGTAACTGTTCTTGGTATGACGCTCGTTGTCATCCATGATAAAAAAGCGGCCCATGATCTGCTAGAGCAACATGCAATCAAAACGTCAGGGCGGCCCACGATGGTTTTCGCAAATCAAATGTGTGGCTATGAGACCATCATGGTCTGCCAAGAATATAATAGCACCTTTCGCCATCACCGCAAGTTGCTACACCAGGAGCTTGGCACCAAGGTGTCAGCAGCACAGTTCCGTGATGTCCAAGAAACTGAGGTAAACCGGCAGCTTGTGCGGGCGCTTAACGAGCCTGAAAAATTCCTTGAGCACTTTAAAACGTAAGTTCAGATGATTTTTGGCCGATTGTATGCTCAAAATACGAACATAATAATATTGACTATTATACAGCACCGCTGCTGCCACCATCTTAAAAATGACCTATGGCTACACCATTGAGCCACACAACTCCGACGTTTTGGTTGACTTGATCGAGAAAATGATGCATGAATTCACTCTGGCCGCTGTTCCTATGGCATGGCCAGTTGACATTATTCCTATTCTTAGGCATATTCCAGAGAATTTTCCTGGTGTCAAATTTAAGAAGATAGCTCGAAATTGGAGGGAAAGCATTCGCGCAACCGCATACACCCCCTATCGGTTCGCCCAACGTCAGACAGCTGACAATGGACACCAGAGCTCCTATGTGTCAAAACTAATTCGGAAATTTGTGCCCGACGACGAGACCGAAAGTCTAACCAGCGAAGATGAGGAGGCTATTGTATGGACAGCAGCAAGCCTTTATGGTGCTGCAGCAGACACTACAGTGATATCTCTGAGTATGTTTACTCTGGCTATGATTATGTTTCCTCACGTACAGCACATGGCACAGGAGGAAATTGATCGTGTTGTTGGCACCGATCGCCTACCAAATTTCGATGACCGAGACAGGTTGCCGTATGTCAGCGCTTTGGTTAAAGAAACCTTGAGGTGGTGGCCCATTGCGCCAATGGGCTTCCCGCACGCGGTTGACGGCGATATTGAGTACAACGGCCTCCACATCCCGAAGGGAGCATTACTTCTCCCGGCCGTATGGTGGTTTCTGCACGATCCAGAAGTATACGCCGATCCAGACTCATTCAACCCGGAACGCTTCCTTAGTCCACGCAACGAACCTGACCCAGATACGGAGGGATTTGGCTACGGGCGTAGGATATGCCCTGGCCGATTTTTTGCGGATTCGAGCCTCTATATCAATATTGTGCAGACTTTGGCCACGTTTAACATCACCAAGTCAATTGGTAAGGATGGAAGGGAGATTGCCGTCGATGTGAAGCCGAAACCTGGAATCTTGAGCTATCCAACCGAATTTGAGTTCCAGGTGGCGCCGAGAAGCCAGAAACACGCGGAGCTAATCCGACGAGTTGAGTTAGAGCATCCACTGGAGGCAGGTGACGCTGGGCTTCTTGGGAGTGAGATGGATTAAGGATTTAGATGGTTTCTGTGTGTAAACAGGCTCTTTGAATGGCGTACTCCAGTTATAGCCATTACGTTATAAGTCGCCGTGTCGCAGCCGAAAATGGTCCCCTGTCTTGAAATGATGGAAGATCTCATCGTGAAGCACGGGGCGTATAACTATGAGACGAGAATAGACGTGGGAGTTATACATTCCGTACGTAAATATCCAGCCCGGACTGAAGAGGTCAAGACGAAACGTAGGATCGGAGATCGTCGTGCGTCGTGATACAAGGGGACGGTGGAGGCGACCACATCTGTGGGGAAAATCAAAGCTTGGTAAACGACGGACCACAGAATTAAAGATTCGTCTGCAACCAACCGATGCCTTTTGAGGTAGTATTGCCATATATCCGCAAAATCATAAACCTTACTTGGGAAAAAGCAATTGCATTGAAAGGGCAATGCGCATATGTTGGTAAGAATAGATGTGATGGTCCGTGTGTTGCCGTCCAGACATGAATCTTCGCCGTGGCTGAAACGAACCATATCGCCGACGTGGAATCATGAGTGTTTGAGGAGTTTCACGTCAAAATCGTCGTCGTTTAGGAAGGCCGATAATGAAGTGGAAGAGTTTACAGGAAGCTGGGTTCAAGCGCCCAATGTATATATAACCAGCAAGTCTTTTATTTTTATTTTTTTTCTTGCCATTGCGTTTATCTGTTCAAGTATTTTCTTCTCAAATTCCATTCTTTCTCCGCCTGGTGCGAGTTCATTCCTTCGTCGCTTTCCATTCTGCATAAAAGCCCTCCCTAGTTCGAGTCTTGAATCATTTATCTTTACAAAGATGTCCGGTTGTATTAAGAAAACATGCTTGTTAGCATTTCTCCTGCTAAACTGTGAGTTTCCACTACGTCCTCTTAATCATTTTAACTATAACAGTCCCCTAATAATTTATTCCTGACAGTATCTATGCCGGCTGTCGCCTTCCCAGCTATTTCACTTCGACAGGTTGCTCCGGGCACACAATTCATTACAGGAGCCTGCACTACCGATGCTGATTGCGCATCGGCCTGCTGTGGGTTCAAGTCTGGCAAATGTGCTGGGCCAGTTGTCGCACAAGAGCGTGATGGGGGGTGTGGTTTTGGGGATGCGCAGCCCAATGATACTGCAGCGCAGGCCCTGACTGGCGGCGCACCGGTCAGCAATGGAAATGCTGCTACTGGACAAGCCACTGTGGATGCCGCTTCTGGACAAGCAACTGCCGCCGGCGACACCAGTGCTGCACCAGCAGCTGGAAGTCAATTTATTACCGGGGCTTGCACTAGTGATGCCGACTGTGCATCGGCCTGTTGCGGTTTTAATTCTGGCAAGTGTGCTGGTCCGGTTGTGGCTCAGGAGCGTGACGGTGGGTGTGGGTTCGGGGGCGCTCAGTCGAATGACACCGCTGCAAATGCTCTCACTGGCGGTGCACCAACCAACAACGTAAACGCAGTTGTAGGGCAGGCCGGTACAGGACAGGCTGCTGTCGCTGGCACTAGCGCCGCCGCAGCTCCTGGGAGCCAATTCATCACTGGGGCTTGCACTAGCGACGCTGATTGTGCATCGGCCTGCTGTGGTTTTAAGTCTGGCAAGTGTTCTGGCCCGGTGGTAGCCCAGGAACGTGACGGTGGCTGTGGTTTTGGGGATGCACAGCCTAATGATACCGCCGCAAAGGCTCTCACTGGCCAGTGATGGGAACAAATCAGTTGCAGGGCAGCTGGTGCAAATAAGGCTTGTAATAATTTTGTGGCCTTTGTTGTAAAATAGTTGATTCTTGAATACATTTATCCAAGGCAAACCAAGTAAAGGAGAATTGCTACATGCCAAAATGTTATACTTCTATCGCCCTAGAACAAGATATGCAAATCCCAAGAGGCCACGGTAGTTCATGATGTATTGGCGCTCTCTCTCATCTAGTTGTTCTCTTATTTCTTGAGATTTTGGAGATTCTGGATTTTCAATTATCCACTGCCGAAGACCTGCTCGGTGACTCGACTCGAAGTTGTCCCACTCCCTCTGATCCGCTGTTGTCAGATTTATAATCTCCCATCCTGTCTCCCGGCACATTGAAACAAGATCGATAAGCATAGGAACGTTGTCTCCATGTATCTCCCGTGCAATATCGGTCGGTTGCCGCTCCCAGAAAGTGTCTCCGACGAGAACCCTGCCATTGGGTACAATCTTTGCCAGGCGCTGGAGCATAGTTCGGCTGCCCCCAAGGGTATGAGACGACCCAATACAGATGGCACGGTCTCTTGTACCTTGCCAATCTGCAGCAGATTGACGGACAAAATCAACGTCTATGCCTCTATTCTGTGCGGCTTGTTCCCCCCGATCCAAGGCCATACAGTCGGTATCAATGCCAGTTCCTTTGGCCCCTGTCTTTGCTACAGCTCGTAACAACAATTCTCCCCAACCGCATCCAAGATCGACGACGCTTGTTGTAGCAGAAAATTCCATGTGTTCGAGTAACTCGTTGGAGTGTGGCTCCCCAAGTGGTGAATTCCATAGCATAGATGCATATTTTGCGATACGAAAGGTTCCCTCCATGGTGCAGACGTAATTGAAGTTACAGCATACGTATTACTTTCATGAAGGCCTGTACTGAGTTCGTGGTTAGCATTATGGATTATTTTAAAGTAAAAAATATACCATCATGAAGACGTATGAGTCACGTACAACTGCAGTATGAGCATTGCCTGTTTACCACCTGCCTGATCAAGCAAGAGGTCATGCCTGTGCACAGCCCACTCATCAAAGCTCCAAGCGCGAATATGTAAAACCTTAATGTAACTATAATAATTCTACACTCCCACAGCCCCACACTGACCCATTTTTCACACGTTAGAGTAGGATACAACTTACTGGATCGCTGTATAAAAATGTTTGTCTCTAATCACCCCGTTTTAGGAAATGAGGTGCGCCACTGAGAAGGCGGGCCCTTACGTTGCCTCTTAGAGAGCAAACGACAAATTCGTCGCCAAGGCAGAAAACCGCAGACGCAGTTCAATACTTTTATCAAGCTGCCTCTGGAAATTTGGCAGTTTATATATACTCATTCTCTGGTATACCCGTCGCTCTGCGATTCACTCAAACCTGGAGGGCATGCTATTAACATATTTGAAGGGTCTGAGAAGCTGACGGTTCATCGCTGCTGTCTGAGCCCTGTTGGGTTATGTGACCCGCGCCACAAAGTACACTTCCCCCTCCGCCTCAGCAGGCCATTGAATCTATTAGCACCCTTCTTAACCTGTCATCACATGTGAGCTATCCCTAAAATACTCTCTTCGACCTTCATTTTACAGGGTGGTTATCCATAATATATGTTCCGGCCCAACCACCAACTATTCTCGTTGGCCAACTGGCCGGCCGAACCACCAACCTATACGTAGAATAGTAGAATAGTATATTGAATTACCTACACTACTCTTACCCGCTTCCGCTTCGGCCTCTCAACTGAAGCTATTTCCGTACGAGTAGTAAGACCTGATAAATTGCCACAGTCATGGTCATCGTTATGGCAGTGTACACTACACTCCTTAGCTTCCTTATAACACCTACACCTCTTTGTATTACACTGCCCTTTGCACTGACAGGATATTCCGACCCGAGCACTCGTAGAAGCCTCTCTAGCTGCAAGCCCTAATGATATCTGCTTTGTAGAAGTAGGAATTATAATATCAGCTTACACTGCCCTTTGCACTGGCAGGATATCCCGACCCGAGCACTCGTAGAAGCCTCTCTAGCTGCAAGCCCTAGACCTACTTCCTTAGTAGAAGTAGGAATTATAATATCAGCCCATAGAGCTTGCTCTACAACTCCAAGTGATTTTGTAGGAATAAGGCGTTGTATAATACCAGAAGCCGTAAGAATTCGATACCTATGAGGGTAAGGCTCTTCTAGAATTCGTGCAAATAGCCTCTTATTATCAGTTGAGGTTCTATCCTCTCGAGGAACCTTTACAGAGACTATAGCTCCTATATCAAGCTCTTCTAGAATTCGTGCAAATAACCTCTTATTATCAGTTGAGGTTCTATCCTCTCGAGGAACCTTAATAGAGACTATAGCTCCTATATCAAAATGCTGAATATCATGTCTCTTTGTATACTTGCGTACCATGGAAACCCTTGCTCGTTGAGTAGCTGCTACAGCTCTCTCAATTACAGGATCAGGCGTAGCCCGAATAAAGTGTTGGATATCATGCTTCTTAGTATACTTACTTATCATAGAAACCCTTGCTCGTTGAGTAGCTGCTACAGCTCTCTCAATTACAGGATC
>JPJV01000245.1:0-32246 GCA_000750745.1 Pseudogymnoascus sp. VKM F-4281 (FW-2241)
TTAGTTTCTGGCCATATAAAACGAACGAGTAGATAATGAAAATATGCCTACCCTTGAGAGATTAGATACGTCTTTGGCAGCCAAAACTTCAAACTGTGCAGCTTGGTCAAGCGCTTGACGCCTTAAACTCTCGATATCTTGTGGTGAGAACTTTGACGTTACATCGCACGCTTTGACTCCCTGGGGTAATGTCTCAAAGGCCTTCTGTTCGCTTGCATTCGTAGTAGTGTTTTTGGTAGATGTGCCGTCTGAACGCTTCTTCGGCCATCCACGGTCCATGATTGACGCTTCTGATTCTGTACGTCGATGGCTCGGCCTGGAAACCAATACAGTTGTTGATGACTCTGAAAGACCCCTAAAATGGCAGTTTGGACTTGGTCTACTTTGAGAACTTGATAATGTTGTTGTTGGTGCTGTGGCTGGCGCCGTGTGCGGTGCTCGTGAAGAACGGCCGTCAACAGGTGTGGCTGGTGTAGTCGCTCTTGTCATAAATTTTAAAGGTAACAAATTGGTCGAAGCGCCAGAGAAAGCTGATAAAGCTGACAAAGGAGTAAATGGAGTGAATGGAGTTATTGTTGGGACAGCTGAATTTGGCAGGGCAGATTGTGCAGATTGAGGAGAATCTTCTGGTAGCATCCGAGCTGACTTTGGTGGAACTTCAGGTGGTGTATCACTGACGTGACGAGAATCTTCTGGTAATATCCGCGCTGACTTTGGTGGAACTTGGGGTGGTGTATCACTGACGACGCTTTGCTCGCTGATTCTATTGAGAACTCGCTTGGGGAACGTCTCCCTTTCTGGAGAAAGGTTCATATTGCTTGGGATTATGAGTGGTACCATCGTCCTTGAATGTCTCCGTGTCCCTTGCGTTTTAGCGCTTGGTGAGGTTGAATTACGGCGTTGAAGTCGTATCCTCGACATACGACGTTGCTCAATATTCACAATGGGTCCTTCAAGTCCGAAGAGCATAGACTCCCCATACGTATTTTGCCTCCAACTGGGTTCACTTGGGGCGCTGATAGAACGTTCATGAACTGGAAATCTTCCGGCTATAGTAGCTATCGTCTATCAGTAACGGAGGTCTAATAACGATGCATACAACCTACGGAAGTCCATGGCAACCTCCTGAACGGTTGTCATCAGCCCCAAATCCGTTACGCTAGCCTTTCGTCTTCGATTGAGATTTGGTTCTCTCTTTAGCCTTCAAACGCTGTGAGGGCTTGGCCTATCGTTGCCATTGCAATAGCCAGTGCTGGATCCAATTATGGACTCTTTCGGCCTATTGTGGTCGTAATGGTGAACTTTTATTGGCTTATACTCGGGAATAATTGATATCTGGTTGTTTGTGGTGGTTGGTGCATTCTCTAAACGTATTTCTCTTTCTCTTTTCCCTCAGCCACAGTCCCGTCTAGTGTCTAGCTCTACCAATTGTCAGCTCTACAACAGCAATAAGAGCTCTGGGAATACATACTCGGTCTTGAGTAGTGTGAGGGGACGACTCTAGGAAGAATATCTGATTTACAGTCAGAAACCAAGAACAGTCCCTGGTTCAGTGCTCTACGAAAAATAGAAATAAAAAGAAACTGATAAAGATATGGTAATTGGGTGGCTTTTTCAACAGACCGCCCCTGTAACGGGTGGTCTGCTGGCCACCCAATTAGCCGTAGAGGCAGATCTTCCTCTACACAAGGTCTTCGGTCTCATCTCAACTAATACGAGTCCGTAAACACTGATACCATGCCAGATAACGTGCTACGGGCGATTGGTTACGAGACATTGAAGGCATATTGGCAGCCCATCTCTCTGTTTGTGTATGAGGTAACGTAGGTCATGGCGTAACCGACACAATGGCGTAACCGACGATTACTCCAACTGTGAGCGAAGCGAACAGTTGGTTCAGACGATTATACAGTATTCGGCCCTGCATCGGAACTGACATCGTCGGAACCAGTGGGATCAACCACCCCCTGGAAAACGCCATATGCCGCACCTTTTTTCCGAAGTAGGTCTATAACGTGGTTTATCACCGAGTCGATCACTTCCCCGCTACCACGTCAGTAGAAGTTGGAAATGTCGAAGGATCTCCAAGATGATCCCAATGCCAATGACTAAATGCATGTTACTTTTAGCTAAGGTCCTATATTTCGCTACAAAGAAATTCATCACCTTACCCCATGATTGCTTCAATCGCGAGAGCGATACCCTATATTCGTCAAGAATGTCTGCGACATCTTTTTCAACTCGGACATCCCACCCATAAGTTTTAATCATGTCTACAACGCAAGAGCTTGCTCCTGCCACTCTCGCTGTGTTCCAAGTCATAGAGAACCTTACGCTCCAGGCGCTCATTTTCTATCAGAAAAGAGTAGGACGGACTTGCAAGAGTAGTGTGCCCTTTGATAAGCGGATCGAACATAGTACCCACGTGCATATGCAGCCGGGTAGCAGTGTCAATAACACGTACGGTCACGATGTTTGAAGATGCGGGTATCTCAATAGACGGGATCTGGCCCATTTCGGTCGGTGATAATATGTTAGACATGCTGCCAGCTGCTACATTAAAGACGTCTTCGCGCTTTGGGATCCCTCTGCTTGTAGGGATTGCGAGGCCCTTGTCCGCCGACTTACCCTTGCATAATTCATAGTGTCAAACTCGTTTGTGCATGGATTCGCAGCTTCAGATGACGCAGCGGGGTAGTACGTACTAGTAAATACAGTTGTGCCGTTTTTAGATCAAGTGGCATGGTAGCGAGATCGACAGGGGTTAAGCACCCTTACTCCGTCCACGTCGCCTTCTCTCGGCTCCCTACTTGCCCCCGCTAAACAGCAGCCCCCTCTCCGCCACTACTGGCATATCCTGACCATTAAAATGCGACGATCCTCTGGTTCCATCTACAAGTGGCCTGCCAAGCTTTGAACCTGCCAAGCTCAAACGACAACTAATGCAACTTGCCGATCTTTGTCATGCTCGAGGAGACATGGATAGAAGTTGAATAAATGCCACGCGCCAACTGCAATCCAGTATAACTGCAAGCGCCAGACTCCAGATGATCCGTGATTTTCTCAACTGGCACAAAGATTGAACGCTGTTGCGTGGCCAAGCGCTAGATACTGAAGGGATACACTGAAGCGTTCTCAGCCTAGCGTCGTACCATCATAGCCTCCACAACCAAGCCTTCTATAGATTACAACAACTCAGACTCAGCCTGCACAATCGACTCTACGCAATACGACCTCGCCAATTGCAAATATGCCTCATGATGATGTAGCTGGCTTCTGCCTAACTATCCCTACAACATGAATTTTGAGCAGCATCCTAATTGGCCTTCTCGAATAGCTGAGATAGGCCGAAATAAGACAAGAAGGGTCGAGATCTACATCGTGGCAGCAACGGATACGAGTCTAAGGCGTACTGCTCAGCATTCTGCGGGTCGAGCGTTCCCAAAAAGATCGATGGGAGGCTCAGCGGCGGGGGGGGCAGATTTGCATACGTGACAGCAGCGGATAGAAGTGTAGGGCGTACTGATCAGCATATTGCGGGTCGAGCGTTCCCAACAGATTGATGAGAGGCTCAACGACGAAGGCGACAAGGAGAACACGGGCCAAACCGAGCCTTACCTCTTTCACGACCAAATCACCAAATCCCCAAATTCTGGTTGGAATCGGCTACATGTCGGTCTTATGTAGATCTGTATAGAGCATTTCGCTATTCCATAGATCTGCAATTAGTGCTCTTTAGTACCAACATGCACGTCATGGATGGGGTCACAACAACAGCGTCGGCGCCGTGAATGCCAACTCCGCTAGTCTCCGTGCCTGCTTCTACTACCTCATCGAGACGCCCTACACCTACGCGAAACTCGTCAAAGAGCTCCAGAACGCGGTCGCCAAAGGTCTGCTCTCCGAAACCCTATCGTTTACCCAGGGCCAAGAAAGGGAACTCACTCCATTGTAAATTTACTCATCGCAATTCAATTCAATGGAGAACCAATGAAGAACCAATGAAGGATCAATGGAGCAGGGAGATTATTCGCTAGCCCACTGTTAAGGCCTGTTCAGCCTTCATAAGCCTTGGCAGAATCGACACCTTCATGGTTAAATCGAAATCTTAAGGTGTTTGTTACCTTGGGGGATATGGTGGAGGCCAATAGCTTGTCAACAACGTCAAAGAAAGTTCATCAATCTGTTGGGAACGCTCGACCCGCAATATTCTGATCAGTACGACCTACACTTCTATCCGCTGCTGTCACGTATGCAAATCTCGGCCCTTCTTATCTTATTTCAGCACAGGGCACCGGCCAATACCTCAGCCGTTCGAGAAGGCCCATTGGGATGCTGCTCAAAATTCGCGTTGTAGGGACGGCTAGGCTACATCGTTATGAGGCATTTTGCAATCTCTGACGCCAAGCAAGGAAAATTCAACTTGCTGACGTTGCCATCCAAGGCCTCGAGTGAGAGACCCTAAAGCAGTGGCTTGTAGTCCCCAATAAATGGCCCTCCTCATCAATTAAATACGATCATAGAAACGCATATCTATAGCCACCTGATCGGGGAATAGGTTTGAGTACATAGAAGACGGGATGGTGATAAGCGAACTAATCGGGTCGTCTATGCACCTATCCTATCCTATCCTAGTTGAGGCTGCGATCCCAGGGCTAGGAGCGGTTTATTAACCAATCATAACCGGCCGAAAAGTGACCAAGCCTAGGGAGCGCTTTTCATTTTGGGCTGGGGGGGGTTTTTAGATTTCTATATAAAAGCGCTGTTAAAGCTCTCAAACTCAGCCATGTATATATGAACGCTATCCTAATGTCATATCCAATTTGAGAAAGCCAAATACCAAGGTTGGTGATATTGTTAGGGTTATGATTTTGTTAACGCAGTTAGGGTTAGAGTTATTATATGGCAAAGATCGGCAGGCGGATAGGAGCACAGGCAATTAGACAGGTGACAGAATAAGCAATTGAGAACGCCACAGGAGTAGAAGAGTATAAAGGTGAGTAGAGTTGATTGCCGATATTTTAGATGATTTAGAATAATAACTAGTCTAATATTCACAATGGATCGACTTATTCATTTGGCTGAATTTTGGGGGAAGCTACAGGAAATATACAAGCCTTCCACAAGCCTTTCTTGGCCCCCAACATATCCCTACTAGAAGCGCGTCCCCTGCATCTCCGTCCGTTCTAGCTGTTCTCCACAGAGATCTCTTCGCCTGATATTATCGGCAGCTTAATAATCGCATCTTCGCACGTGGACGGAAACCGGTTAGGGACTGTGTGTTATTGGCTTTAGACCAGACCATGTCCGGTCTGAATATTTAGGACTAGACCGACCTATGGTCTGGTCTAGGGTGGTGCCCCCATAGAGTTGGTCCCCCATGACGCAACCTACATTTCCTTCCTAAAGTCACTCAGAGTTTTGTCCAAATGATGTCATCAGTGGAAATAACATCTGAATATTTACAGATCGTACAGCCAACTTCTCTACTATCCTAGTTGCAATATCCGTATTTACAAACCCTATTTTCACATCCGTAATGTCGCTGGTTAAACACCTCCTCCTCGACGAAACTTTCGCCCAAGGCCCTACCCGCGAACCCCATCTCCCCATCCTCCCTCACCTCCCAAAAGCAACTGAAACGAGGCTGCAACCTTCTCACGCGCTAGACGATGTGAATGCATCTCTCATGTTCATCGGCACGGCGACTACGGTCCTAGAGTGGAAGGGTATTCGGTTAATGACCGATCCAGATTTTCTACGCAAAGGGGAACGAGTGCAGAAAGGCCCAGGAGTGTCGAGTAGCAAACTGACTAATCCGGCGATCGATTTGTATAATCTGCCGAGAATTGATGTTGTGCTTGTTAGCAATTATCATGAGTACGTGAGTTGCTCTATCTGTATCCTCGATGGTATCCTGCGTCTATACATAACACTGAGATGGGTTTACTGCTAACTAATAAACGTGCAAAGAGACCATTTTGATCGTGTCGCGCAAGCCTGCCTACGTCGTTCTTTGCCGATTATCTCCACGTTCCATACCGAGGCGCACCTAACCTCCAAACTCGAGGAGGAAGCTTTCACCGCCGTATATGCTCTGGATACTTATCAGAGCATGATGATTCACACCAAGCCTTGTAGGCTATTGTCCGTGCAGACACCAGCAATTAAAGTCACCGCAATGCCCGGAAAACATGTTCCTCCTCATCTCGCCGCTAGCCATGATGACTTTATCCAGGCCGTAAACTAACCTCTGTATGCTTTCCTAAGCAGTGCTAACAACAAAAGGTCCCACCCGTCACTGGTTGGATGCTTGAACTTGGCCACCTTGCATTCGCCTCCGCTGCCGACGATGCGTTTAAATGCGGATACCGCATCTATATTACCGGGGACACCTTACTAGTCGATGAGCTTCAAGAAATCCCCGCGCGTTATGCAGGGAAGAATATCGATTTGATGTTAATACATCTTGGGGGCACCACGATTCCAGAGCCAGACCAGCCATTCTTAGTGACGATGGATGCGTTTCAGGGGTTGCAGCTAATGCAGCTTATACAGCCGGACATAACAATTCCAATCCATTATGACGACTATGATATTTTCAGGAGTCCGCTTAGAGAGTTTAAAAAGGCAGTAAAAGATGCGGGACTAGAAGACAAGGTAATCTATTTAGACAGGAAGGAAGAGTATAGGTTCGAAGCGAGATAAATAATCAATAGAGAACAGTAATCTCCTGTCTTGCTACTATCGAAGAATTAACTTATAGCCTAAAGCTAAGTTATGGATTATTGACGAGATGGTAGCGCTCACGCGCATCTCAAGCCCCTTGTAGATTTTAAAGCCCTTTTGCATTGTAAATTATTCAGCATTGGATATATTCCGTAGGTGAACTGTTATAGCTCACCCCTACTATTAGCGCTAGACAAGGGATTGAATGAGGAGACGCTACTAAGGACCTACGGTCATTAGTGTATGCTAACCTAGAATTTATAGAGGCGCCACATTAGACTTGCCATTGTCGACGATAGCATACGTAGCAGCACCTCTACAAATTCTAGGTTGGCATACACTGTCGAGAACTGTATAGAGCATTACAGGGCCGAATGATGAAGATTGAAGCTAGAGTGCACGGTGTGTAGTATAGTGTACATCACGCACAGGTTCAATAAATAGTGGCGTTCTTGGACTAAGCTAACATATACCAATAGTGGACCTATCGCGGGGATTTATCAAAAACTCTAAACGGATACAGCTAGAGAGTATGAATACAGCGAAAGAGACGAAGAAGAAATTAATATCTAGACTATTGGTACAATACACCAGCTAGTAGGGCTTCACATCCGCCGACCGCGTCCCCCGATTTAGCTGAGCGTTGATGGCCGCGCCCGCAAGCGCCACGAACTGCTCCTCCGTCAAATACAGATACTTATCATTCTGCCAATGCCTCCTCTCCACCTCCGATTTTGATTTGCGCGCACCGTTCCGCGCCACGATTTTCCTCTCCTCTTCCGGCGCCTCTTTCGGCGTCCTATGCGCCGCGCTCCACTCCTCTTCGGGCGTCCCGTGCGCCGTGAAGTAAGGAAGCTTGCGCAGCTTCGCGAGGTTGCGGAAGCCGGTGTAGTGCGCTCCAGGTGCCATGATCTCGACGACGGTGGATTGCTCGGGGAGAAAGAACATGTGCGTCAGTCCCGCGCCCATGGCGCCGATAAGCACATCCGTCCGGCTTATGATCTCGAACTGCTCGCGCAGGGTGATGGTCGAAAAGTCAATGATCTGGAAGGTTGTGTCAGGGAAGGTGGTTTTGAGCTTTGCAACGTGGCTGTCGATGTTGTAGATCTGACGCGTGGTGGTGCGGTTGATGATCGTGACGACTGTGTCCTCCGTCGCGCGAGCTTTGTAGGTTATCCCGAGGTGGGTGTAGATAGCGCGGATGAAGGGGTCAATGAGGTAAGCTGACTTGCAGTCCATGTCGTCCCAGACACCGATCCAAAAGGGGCTCGTAGTTCCGACAAGAGGGAGGATAACGTCGCCGAGGCAGGCATCATTAAGGGTACTGAGGCGTACTGGCTCGCTGCCAGTTACTATACCCCAGAGACTGTCGACTGGTCCCTGAGCATCGTCTTCGAACACAATTTGCACGTTTTTCCGTGCTGCAGCTGATAGATACGGTTGTCCTGACGATGATCTATAATCTGTCATCTGAAGAGCATCCAGAGTGAGTTTGGTTTGCCACACCTCTAATAATTTATGCCAAATATTGTTGTTCCCTTCACGTCTCACAAACATTGTATGTTTTTTATCGTTTTTCGTCATACTGCAACTGTTACCGTGGTCATTTTCTCCTCGTGAGATATCCCATTGCCTCAGCTGCGTGCTCACGCCGGTCGTATAGAAGTACTCCTTGAACTTGTCGATATCCCGAAACAGCTTCAAGTCGTCAGCTTTCGACGGATCAAGAGCGATCTCTGTCGTCAGGTTTCGCAGTTGACAGTTCATGGACCAGTGCTTCTTGTCTTTGGGTGGAGATTTCTGATAACTAACACCTTGAGCGACGCAGGCCACATCACTGTTAGTGGTTGTGAAGCATTCCAATGACGAGCGAGATCCATCTTCACAATAGGATATGTGATTATCAGCTAGGTGCTGTAGGTATTGAGGGCCGTATAATTTCTGGCAGCTCTCGTTGTCATCAGCAGGCAGGGTGCGGTACTGGTCCAGAGGCTCCAATTTGGATTTGGAATTTTGCGAGCCTATAAAATTTGAGACAGAAGAAGGGGCGAGCTGACCGCTTTCAAATGATTCGCCATGCGTGATAATTATATACTCCCCCACTATGAAAATGAGGCCGAGGCCAACAATGTAGAAAATCAATTTCCGTGTGGACAACAGAGATGTGAGAACCGACATTGTGCTAACGGCGCAGCGATGACAGAAGTGTGAATGGGAATAGAAGTCATGATAAGCAACGATGTGTGCAAGAAAATAGTATCAGTAACTCTCCGTGACAGTCTCGGCCGCAAGCAGGCACCCCGCAAACGGGATGGAGCGTTGCCGCCTCCTTCCCAGCTCCAATGCCAAGCAATCGCCAACACTCATTCTTGCTCCCGCATCCCGCATTGGGCAATGTCTAGGATATTGGTTTGTCACTTAGCTACTTCTCTGCAGGAAATCTCCTGCCAAAGCCCTAAGTAGTAATCGTTCGGTCCAGCTATGAGCTTCGCTCAAAGTTGCAAAATGCTTAAACTTAAAGGCCTATAAAGTACTGACTAAACTCTAAAAATAAATAACCTTACATTACTACTTACATTAAGGGGACAATCTATAATTATTCATGCTAGGTCTTGGTGAAGATAAACCAAGTAGAAATTGGCGCAATGAAGTCCTGGTTTTGGTGAGGAAAATGATTGAAATGGCTGTTTGCGAACTTGTGCGGATATTCGCTAGGGATTTAGCAAACTCTATGTTCCTTTGCATACAATATACTATGTAAAGCTACCTACTTTTTGCTGTGAGTGGACGCACCTGTTTCCGCGAAGGTACCTGTATCTCTTTGGCTTACTAAGCAAAAGCCAAATCGTGACAATAGGTCGCTCTACTCTAGAACCGCATTCTTCAGTCCATCCCTGTGCACGGGTGACAACACTCCAGTGGGCACCAGCGTGCTGCCACGCCCCTGCCCATGGAAAACCCGCTCTTACGGCATATGCACGACATTTTACGCCACGCACATGACTAGGCTTGAGAGTAGTGGCTGAGTTAGCAGTTAGTCTCAAGGCAAGGAGACTGATTAAACTTCTGGCGGCGGAAGTTGCAATAATAGAGTAAAGGTTAAAATAAACAGAATAGCTGCTAGAGTTGTTCCTAAGTACTGTGACAGCTAGTGAAAGCAGCGAGGATCAAAGATTAATTAGATATCATACAATATAAGACGACGCATCTATTGCATTCTCTAATAAGCTAATGTCTAGTAGAATGTCCTATGTTGGATAATTGGCAAACCAACTTCACTAGAGTACTCTCTTCAACTGCAGATAAAATTTATTGTTGTCGTCGTGATTCTATTTAAGGTATCTAGACGCGCGGCGCGTCAATGTTTACTTGCAAACCTTAATGCTTCACTTTAACTGTATCTCGTCGATATGAGGTGTCGAGACCGGGTGGTGAGGAGTGAGGCGAGGTGAGGTTGCCGGGGAAGAGGCCAGAGAGGTGGGAGGGGTTGTGGGATAGTAGGTTGTTTGCGAGGGCTGTCTAAAGGGTTGTTGGGATTGAAGTGGGGTGTGAGGTACAGGGGAGGGGAGGGGAGAGGGTGGCAGGTGTGGATGTGATGTTTGATCCTGAGGGATGGAAGGCGGGGGTGAGTAGAGGATGGTATTGTGGTTGTGAGGGGATAGTAGGATTGCGACATACTCTGTTTAGAGGGGAAGAAAGGGTAGGGGGTGCTTAAGGGGATATAACTAATACAGTTAATCAACCCAATCCAAATCACTTGCATAAACCAGAGACGAATTAAAAACTATCCCGTATAACCTCCCTGTTTTCTAGATACTACTCGCTAACCCTACAAAATATATCTAATCCAAGCCTAAGTCCCTTTATATGACAAAACAAACCTGGAGAGAGAGAACACGAGTGTAAGGAGGCGATGTGATGGCAATAGACATACCGATAAAGATTTACATAAAACGACGATGAACGTGAGATAGGCACTTCTGCACGATAATCTAACAAAAGGTCCATTCGAATGGCTTAATAAACATTCAAGGCTTACATGCAATTTTCGGGCAGATATCCCAACCATTGATTTCGCACTAGATCATGCAGGGATGGATGGCTTGATGCTGGCAATGATCTAGTGCTCTAGATACCTTACCTACGCCAACGCATTATACTCAGATATCCTGGCTCCTGCATATTTAGTAGCACTAAGCCAACATCAGCATACGGCATAGTTTCTAGACTAGGAGGGACTATACCTGGGAATACCAATCATTCGAATAATGGCATGTTCCGGCTCCTGTAGCGCAGTATGTTGGCCCAGTGAATCCGATACCACCGCTATTGCATATGTCAGCATTTTGAAGACTACAAGAAACGGATATGCGCATACCATTGGCCCCACTTGCCAGCTCCTCCCGAGGGAACGGTCGTAGTCTGGACTGGTGGAGTGGTTGAGGTTGTGGGAGTCGGGACAACGACTGTGGATGAGCTCTGGACTGGTGGAGTCGTGCTCGTGGGTGTCGTGCCAGTAGGCGTGACTGTTGGCCATGGGCCCGAAACCCCTTGCCTCGAGAAGCAGTAGGTGGTTCCCACGCAGGTCAGATCGAACCAGGCCATAGCGATGGTCTCCTGGTTCGGGAGGTTGTGCGACACGCCTTGCGCCGAGTAAGCCTCGAATTTGTCGCCGTAGATTTTCTTGGTCCAGCCGCTGAGTGGGGTGTTGGGGTAGGTCTGGACGGGACTGCTGGGCAGCCCGAACACGGCGGTCCATTGCTTGATCTCTTCGTCCAGGTTCTGAATGTTAAGGACCTCGTCTGCGGTGCCGTGGAATACTTGCATCTTGGGTCTGTAGCCCGTGTAGCCGGGGTATGCGGCATCCACCATAGATTTCCATTGAGCACCAGTCTTGACGACCTGGCCCTTCGCGCACGCATCATTCCACACAGCGTAGCCGTTTCCAGAGAAGCAACCGAAAGCCACGCCTGCAAACGCACTCCCGGCGGTGAACACATCCGGGTAGCTACCCAGCAGAACGTTCGTCATCATGGCACCGCTACTGACGCCAGTGGCGAAGACGCGGTCGGGATTGGCATTGTATTTGTGGATAATGTATTTGACCATGCTCACTATGCCCTGACTGTCCCCTCCACCTTGATGAGTGAGCGTTTGGGAGCTCGAGACATCCCAACACTTCTCGGCCTGATGCGGGGAGTCGGGGTAGATGACAATGAACCCGTACTTGTCGGCGAGGGTGGCGTATTGGGAGCCGGCGAAGGCATCGCTTGCTTTTCCGTGACACCAATGGGGATTCACGAGGATTGGCGGTCTATCGGCGAGTTTGGTTGGGAGGTAGATGTGGAAACCGACGTTGGTGGGGTTATACCCGAAGTCGACAGTCACATGTTGAAGTTGGTTTGCAGCAGCGGAGACCAGAGTAAATGGTAGAGATGCTGCCCCAACGAGGAGGCCGATGGCTGAGACTTTGACCATTATGAGGTTCCAATTCTGAGGGAAATATGACAGGAAGGGTAGCAAGTAATCCGGCAAGAAAGACGCGATTTATGAGAGGAGATGCAAACCAATATACCAATTCTGCTCACCTGTGGTAGACCGTGATCTGTTTAATCAATTGACTTTATCCTAGAGGACCTGGTTGATCCGCTTGCTTCCCGCTATGAAAATGGCCTAGACAGGCACTACCTGCTGTAAAGTAATACCAGTAAAGTGAAAGCTGCATCTCCAATAAATGGATCGTCTATATAGATTATAGAAATAGATGAATACGAGGGGAAGGTTGATGCCAAGTGCGGTCGTTGGACCGCAAATCTGTCCCTCCGAGTAAATATGCTTACTTTACTAGGTAATCGTCGATTAGATTAGGGTCCGTGCGCAAAGTTCTTTTGGTCTTCTGGCTCTTGCCTGGTTTGGACATGCGGAGCTTACTCCGAGATATACTCGTCTAGCTTTTCCTTGCCATTAATTCACTAATCCCAATTAGGAAATTAAGTAAGCAAGTTTAGACCTAATTCGATCTAATTAGGTCTAATTCGGAAATCTGGGGAAAGCTCCTAAAAAAGTAGGAAAAGTGTGTTGGAAAAGTGCTATACTAACTGTGCACACACCTGTTTCTGCGCTCTGGGTGCTGCTGATGCCCCCCTTTTTTCTTATGAGCATCACTTACTATCAGCTTCATGTGATATTTAGGCGGTGCGGTCCGCTCTTTCGAATTCTTAGTTGACCTTGTCAAAGCCCCCTTCTACCATGAGCCCTCTTCTTATCGCCAGCTTCCCGTCTGGGCCGCCAACCAGGGAACCCACCACCTTCCAACCTCTTCCTCGAAACCAACTTTTCAGAGGTAGTGAGCCCGCAGACACTCATTCACCACACAAGCACAGCAGTCTAAACAGACAACCAATCGCTGCTGTGTAGTTATATTAGGTCAATCTGCTTCATAATCTGGATAGAAATCAGCCTGATAATACGAGCTTGGAGCCGCGAATGATCGTCTCCTTGTTCGCCCGTCCTAGAATCTAATCTCGCCACGTGAATATATGCTTAAGTTAGGGGGATTTTGGCATAAGTATCAAATTCATGAGCGTGGCAGCCCTAGATGGCATAAATGGTGGGGATGCGGAGCAGGAGCCGCACGATCCAAACGGCACGAAAACAAAAGAGGCGCTAATGATTCTTGGGGTCGATGGCGTTGTCGGGAAAGAAGCCACTGTGCAGAGCTTGTTGGCCAGGAAGGCATACTGGACGTGTCGGTGATCAGACTTTGAATTCCATAATCTATTTTAACGAGTCTATGTATATCCGTGACGAATTGAGTCTCTTTCTATATCCTCGCGGGGCTCAGCTTTGATACAAATCTTCGAGCATCCGTGTGTGTGCCGCCATATACCCTCGTCCATCCCATGTAAATATGCGTAGTATGCGGAAATCGTTGATTTAAACTTGCATAGCTTTCTGTTGATGGGCGAATGCGAAAGTGCTGGCCCGTGGGAATCGACCCCGCATGCGCCGTGACTTACCAAAAGTCCACCAGCCCCAGGCGGTTAAATAGATTAAATGCTGCTGTTAGTCTTTGACGACCACGTGAAGGAGATAAAGTTGATGCGGAATTCGGATAGTCCAAGTGGAGCACGGAGCATCTTTCCCCGTGTTCGAATATGGCTTTGGACCAAATATCATGCCCTTTTTTCTAGAACACGGCAAGACGCTACCACTAGGTAAGAACCACCGTGCATAGTATATCATAATTATATAGAAATGGTGGGTCGAAGAAGTAGAAGAATAGATGAGGAGGAATTCGGGATTTAGGTGGACGTGTCGAGATGCGTGTTTTCTAAAAAAAATATAAATATAGCAGACGGTCCGCGAGTTATCATCTCATCCTTACCAATTGTAGCAGATCAAGAGTTCAAAAATAGTTATGATGAAACCCACCATTGCTTTGGGCGTGTTTGCTGCGCTCTTAAGCCCCGCCCTCTCAGCGACAATCCGAATTAACGCACTTGGTGACAGTATTACGGGCTCACCTGTACTACTCACCATCTCGCGATCAATGCTTTAATTGATGCATACTGATATTATTGGTACATAGGGCTGCTGGAGAGCAATTCTCTACCAAAAGCTTCAGGCGGAAGGCCTCACCGGCGGCCTTGACTTTGTCGGCACACTCTCTGGCCAAGGATGCGGTATCCCATACGACGGTGAAAATGACGGCCATGGAGGCTTCCTTGCCACCGGCATCGCCAACAACAACCAGCTCCCAGGATGGCTCTCAGTTTCTAAGCCAGACATTGTGATGCTGCAGCTCGGCACCAACGACGTGTGGAGCAACATTTCTCCATCTACTATTCTGACCGCATTCTCCAAGCTCGTTGACCAGATGCGTGTTTCGAAGAGCAACATGCACATCGTTGTTGCACAGATCACACCCATGAACCCGTCCTCCTGCCCCGACTGCGCACAGCGCGTTGTGGCCTTCAATGCTGCCATTCCAGCATGGGCCGCGTCTAAGAGCACGAGCCAGAGCCCAATCACGGTTGCCGATATCTTCACTGGATTCAACACTGGTAGCGACACTGGCGACGGAGTGCACCCGAACAACAGCGGAAACCAAAAGATTGCAGACTCTTGGTTCGGGCCATTGAAGGCGGCAATTGCGGCGGCTGGCGGAGCTGGCCCAGGGCCGACGACTCCTCCAGTGACGACGGCCCCTCCAACCACTTCAACAAAGACGACTCCCCCTCCAGCATCTACGACGACTCCTCCAGCCACTGGAACTGTGCCTCTGTACGGGCAATGCGGTAGGTCGACTCTTAGTCTGCATTTAATTATCTCTGCTAACAACTATGTAGGTGGTATGAGCTGGACTGGTGGAACAGCTTGCGCTATAGGAACCTGCAAGTTTAGCAATCCCTGGTATAGTCAATGCCTGAATTAGTAGCGTAACCAATATACGTTATATATACCTTGTAATCCTAAAATAGCTTCTATAAGTAAAGTGACGTATATGCATTTTCCTTTGGGTTCTTATAACTCCCACTTATTATGTATAGACCTTGTAGAGACTTTTAGACAGCATAAGTATGTAGATAGCTCCTTGTATTATCTAGAGGTCTGCTAGTTCTCGCTCCTCCTCGATAAATCGCAAAGTCTGTCGTGGACGTTCTACGCGGACCCACTTATCCCTTCAATCCCACCGCCCGGCAGAAAAGTTCCAATCGCAAGATAAGTGCGACCGCCTCACTACAACCACCACTACCATTCCCACCAAACAATGCCGAAAGAAAACAAACAGCGTGGCCGTCGCGGCGAGGGGAAGCGCAAGAGAGAGGCGAATGCGAACGAAGAACCCGTGGGCAAGCGGCCTGCTCTCGACGTTGGCGGCATCTCCTTCGTCGGAGACACCACCGACGCCTTCGTCCCAACGCCATTCACTGAAGAAACCGACGGTCGCCCATTCTACGGCCTCCTCGCCGAAGAAGAACAAGAATACTTTCGACGCGCAGACGAACTGCTCGAGCTCAATGACTTCCCGTCGGACGAAGACCGGTCGCTGTTCCTCGCCAACGTCTTCAAGGAGGCAGAAGGGAAGGAACTCAAGATTGCCAACAGCCAGTCGTGCTCGCGGCTGATGGAGAGGCTCATCCTTTTGAGCACACCGACGCAGAAGAAGACGCTGTTCCAAAAGTTCAGCGGACAGTTCCTGCACTTGATCCAGCATCGATTCGCCAGCCATTGCTGCGAGACGCTCTTCATCCACTCCGCGCCGATAGTCACACAGGAACTCACCGAAGATGAGCCCGCACCAACTGACGAAGTCTACGTGTCGATGGAGAACTCCTTCCTCTACACCTTGAACGAACTCGACGGACAAATCGGCTTCCTCCTCAACGACCGATTCGCGTCCCACGCCCTGCGCGTCCTCCTCGTCGTCCTCTCGGGAAAACCGCTCGCGAAATCCTCGACAAAAACTCTTCTCCAAAGCCGAAAGAAGGAAAACATCACGACCCCCGGGTTCAAGTCCTCCGCCGAGGAGCTCAGCCTGGAAGCCCGCGCTGTCCCCTCATCCTTCCAAGACGCAGTCAATAAGTTCATCTCCGACACTTCTGCCATCCTCGACGAGACGTCCATTCCCGTCTTGTCCTGCCACCAAACTGCTAACCCTGCCCTTCAACTGCTCCTCGAGTTGGAGCTCACCCGCCCGACAAAGACAAAAGACCTCGCTCCAGAAGCGTCTGGTTCAATCTTGAGAAAACTCCTCCCCGACAACATCGAAACAGAGGGCTCCACTTCCGCAGCTTTCGTCAGCGGCCTCATCTACGAGTCTATCGGGTCCCGCCTCCTCGAAACACTCGTCACGTACGCCCCCGGAAAACTCTTTAAGCAAATCTACCGCTCCACCTTCAAAGACCGCATCGGCGCGCTTGCTCGCAATGAGATTGCCACCTACGTCGTCATCAAAGTGCTCGAGCGCGTTTCCCGCGAAGACCTCGAGGACGCGGCCACCTCCATCATCCCCCAAATCTCCAGTCTCGTCGAGCGCTCCCGAACCACCATCCTCAAGACCCTCCTCGAGCGCACATCCGCACGTCACGCCGACAAGAGCACCGCTGCAATCACAACCGCTATTGCAGAGGCATACGGCAATGACCCCGCGACTCTCATCCTAAAGATGACCAACACGACAACCCCACAACCCGCCCCAGAAGCCGAAACCACTGAGAAACCCGAACCCACAAAGGACCTCACCACCCTCCATGGCTCCCTCCTCGCACAGGCCATGCTCGCCATTCCGGGCCTCCCGGCCACCCTCATCCAGGACTCACTGTTATTCCTCGACCTCCACACCCTCCTCAATCTCGCCTGCACTACGACGACCTCCCACATCCTCCAGGCCGCCCTGGTCCCCACCGATCCCTCCTCTCCCAGCAACCCCGGCAGCGCCAACAATGCGCCATTCCGTCGCAAGCTGGTCAACATCTTCCTCGCGGACCCAACGTCGATTGTCACGCTCGCGACGTCAAAGGCGGGATCGCACGCCCTCGACGCGTTCTGGGATGGCACGCAGGGACTGATGATGCTAAAGGAGCGCATCTGCAGTATCCTTGCCGACTCGATGGTGGACCTGCGCGAAGACTGGGTGGGAAGAGTGGTGTTGAGGAATTGGATGGTGGAGCTCTTCGTCAGGAGGAAGGTCGAGTGGATTGCAAAGGTGAAGGAAGGAGAAGGGGGGAAGACCGTTGCTGTCGCGGCCAAAGAGGACGAAGGAGACGCCGTAGATGCGAAGAAGCCATTTCTTGCCAAGAGCGGCAAGGGGCCCGTCAAAGGAAAAGGCGGAGATGGGAAGTCGGCCATTCAGCTTGCGAGAGAAAAGTTTGCGGCAGGAAAAGCAAAGGGGGAGATGAAATCTGTGCGAAGCAAGGGAACGGGCGCGAATGCCGGGATGATCAAAAGTAGATAGACTGGCAGTTATGAAGTCAATGTTTTCGTACTCTTCAAGCTGAAGCCCTTGCTCATATATTCAACCCCTACATTATCCTATATGTTCCCAACTTTTTTTTCGTACACCACGCCCCTTTGAAAAGACAACCTGGAAAACTCCCTTTTTTCCTTATCCCTCGACCTGAAATATCAAAACTCTTACACAAAATATATGCCCACCCAACCAAAACCCCCGCAAACAAACCCCGCTTCCCAACATGAAAACCCATAATAGTAAAAAAATGATGCTTAGATCGGTAAATAAAAGATGGAATCGGACGTCAGTCGCTTCGCTCCACAGGTCGTCCGGCTCATGGTATACAGCTGAGTGCGATAATGTCACCAGCACCGCAGCCAACCCCATCCCTTCTTCGGTGGTCCAATATCCCCTTGTGGTATTGGAAGCCTCATCCGCTTCCCCTCCATCTCCAGAGGGCTCAACGGCGCCGTCACGGCATGCCTCACCCCAACTCCCGCCTCCGACTTCCTCCGGCGTACCTTCTTCTCGCGCTGGTCTTGACTCTGGCCGCTCCTACCCCCATCCCTCCTCGGCATTTGCTCTGCCCGTTCCCTCTCATGTCGCCTCGCCTGCTCTCGCTGGTATCGTAGGCTCTCCTCCGTCCAGTCGACTGTATACCGCCTGTTATCCCCCTGGACCTCCCTCTCGGCAGTCGCCCTCGCATACTCCTCCTCCAGCCGTTGCTGCTCCTCCTCCCGCCGCGCCTCCACGACCCGTCGCACAATCAACCCAAATGTCTCCTCCACATTCACCCGCTCCCGCGCGCTCGTCTCCATAAACCCGCACCCATGCCGTCGCGCCCACTCCAGCCCCTCCCGCGCCGGCACCCGTCGAGAACTCGCTAGGTCAACCTTGTTCCCGGCCACAATCTTGACCGGCCGCAACTCTGACGCCTCGCTCATGACCGTCGTCCCCGTGCCACGCCTCGACCGCCCGACCCGAGTTGTACTCCTCGTCAGCGGTTCGCTGCCCTCGATCCGCCGCCGAAGCGCCGTCTCTGCCCTCTCCTCCCGACACTCCCCCTCCACCCGCACCAGCGCCTCAAACCACCCCAACGCCTCGAGACTCCGCCGGCTCGTAATGTCATACACCAGCACGAATCCATCCGCGTGCAGAGCCTCCTGCGCCCACAGCCCGCGGTATTCCTCCTGCCCTGCTGTGTCCGTAATCGTAATCACATACTCGACGCCATCCACCCGCCGCGTTATGCTATAGCTATCCTCAATCGTCGGGTCGTACGTCGAGGTGAAGGCGTTACGCACGAGTGACAGCGTTAGCGATGACTTGCCGCTCCCGCCCGCGCCGAACAGTGTGATGGCGATGGGTTGTGGGGAGGGGGCCGGGCCGGGCATCGTGGGTCGGGGATTATAGGCTGTTGCCGACCGAGCGCAAGGTGAAGACGAGAGAGAGAGAGTGCTGGGCGAGCCGCCCGCGTTGTGGGCGGCGCTGGTTGTTCACTTGTTGGGAGTATTTCGGGTGTCTCCGCGCAAAAAGGATGGTGTTGTTGTGGTAAATAGTATATCCCTTTGCCAGTTATATGTTGTAGCTCGTCCCGTCCCGTCCCGTCTGTCAGTCAGTCGTGTAAACAGTTCGATGGCACAGATCGTAGCTACGACGCAACGGTGAAGTCGCAAAAACTCGTCTCGAATCAATGGCTCGTCGCTGTCGTTCTGTTGTGATGTGCGTTGGCCAGGCACGCGCTGAGATCGTCGAAGGAGTTCTGTCTGTCAGGTACTGTGCAGTGCAGTGCAGTAGCGCGGCGCCAGTTGCTGCAGAATGCCGAGCTTATGACCAGACAAGCAGCCGATAGTGGCGCGCCTTGGTCAGGCTGGCCAGAACTTGGTTGGGCTGGCTAATTTGGGTGTTTTGCGTGTTTTGAGTGCTTCGCGTGCTTCGGCCTGTGGTGTGTTGGTGGCCGTGCGATCATGCACAGCAGGGCGGATAAAGTGAAATGCGAACAGAACGACGTGATGGGAATGGTGGGATTCAAAAGTGCGAGGGTTGAGTGGTTCGCGTAGAGATAGTTGTAATGGTAGCACAAACGACAACGCGCACACAATTGAAGGGCGAAAGTGAAAGGGAAAGGGAAAGAAATGTACGGGATAAGAAGAGCGTGTGCGTCTTCGGAGATGAGCGTTGGGGGAGTTGAGGAATGTGATAGTGATGAAGAATGTGAGGCTTGCATACGCCCTGGGAATGCTAATATATGGTATGTTGGCTGCTGACAATATCTGCGCCCAGCTCTGCAATTTATCTAATTGTTTACTTTCCACCGGGACGTCTTCGTCCATACTCCGCAGCTATTCATATCCCCTCCCTTTTTTTTTTTTCGGTGAGACATTCGGGGTGTCCGGGCTTGGGGGAAGTCGTCGCGATGATTTGATCTCCAATGCCATGACAAGCCATTCCACACTATAACCACACGGCATAGCTACCCTATCGCCTTGGTGAAGCTGCGCGTCGTCGCCTTCTTGTCTCGGAGCACTCAAAGCACAGTCCTCTACTCTAGTATGGCCCCACGACAGGATCAACTGCTGTCCTGTCACCTACGCATCAGCTTCAAACCAGCCCGGAGCGTGCATCCTGATAGAGCTTTCACGTTCACTATAGACCCATTTGATCGCTGTGGAAGCCGCATCTAGCTCTCTTCCCCGTTACCAAACAACACTAAACAGGACTAAACAACAACCAAACGCGACACCTTCTTTTTACCCCGAGATTATACGGATCCTAACGGACCCAAGGCGTTGGTTTCAGGGTTCTGCTTTAGGGGTCCACGCTGCCGATCAAACCCTCCTTTTTGCCTTTTTTCCCTTTTCGGGCGCTACTTTCCCTATTTTCTCTATTTTCTGACTTTGCCAATGTCGCTTACTCAGCCACCTGAGACCCTTCGAAGAATAGAAGACCCAATGGAACAATTCACCCCTGTCGTCGGCGCACGCGAGATGCGACATGCCAGGTGCGAGATGGAATCATTGCGGATCTAAAAGCTAAAGGGGATCTTGGTGGGAATGCCTCTCTTTTTGTGGAAAATGGGGAAATTGATTGTAAGCTTATACTATTATACTGTTTGTGCATGTATCCGACGTGAGGATATCTTGAATATATTAAATATATTAATGCGCGTTCGGATGCACTATTCCTCCGCTGGCGGATCAACTACGAGTACTTTGTCCGACATCGCGAGTAAATCTAATCCGCCCTCAATCTGTCAATCAACCCTTCCATTCCATAACCGTGATACTTAGCACGCCATCACCCATCACTGACAAACATCTCTCCCACAAACTTCCCACCAGAAAACTTACTGGCTGTATATATATCTCTCTCAACTCATTCCCAGTATCACCTACTCCACTGCCCCACCAACCCCTCCTCTACCTCAGTATCGTGGAAAAAGCCCACCGCTTATCTGTCACTTCCCCGCTTCCCTCTCTGAGATCGCCAACATGGTCCCCTTCAAGGCTCCCGCAAAGGATATCCTGGCGACAGCTCCCACGGTTCGTTCGAGGTCGCTATCTTCTGAAATCAGATCAAACGGACTAATACCACTATGACTACAGCTCCCGTACAAACAATTCCTCCTCTTTGGAGACTCCATCACCCAGGGCGCCTTTGATCAGACCAAGGGATTTGCTCTGGGTGCTCAATTGGCTCACGGTGCGCCGCTTCCCTGATCTTGTCACGTGTGGGAGAAAACATGGACGAGCTGCTAGACATTCCTTTCGTCAGTCCAGCTGACTTATGCCCTACCTACAGATTATACGCGTCGCCTGGATGTTGTGAACCGCGGTTTTAGGTATGTCTCCTAATCACCACCAGCGCGTCCGTTGCCAACACCTTCAGCGGATACAACACCGACCAGGCTCTCGCCATAATCGAATACATCTTCCCTCCTCCCACCAATGCCAAAATCGACTACATGGTATATCTCCCGTCTTCCCTCCAACCTCCCCGCTAACCCGTCGCTAGACCCTCTTCTTCGGGGCCAACGATTCCTGCCACCTTGGCGGCGTCAGCCACCAACACGTCCCGCTGGAAACCTACCGCGAGAACCTCCTTGCCATTCTCTCCCACCCCCTCCTCCTCGCGCACAACCCGCGCATCGTCATTATCACCACCCCACCCGTAGATGAGTATCAGCTCCCCGAGGAGACGCGCTCAGATGGACGTGTTGATCGCGGTCGCAGCGCCGAGAACTCGAGGGCGTATGCCGAAGCTGGGAAGGCCATCGGCGAGGCGCTGAGAGCGCAAGGGAGGGAGGTAGTCGTTTGTGATCTTTGGAGCGCGTTGATGGCGCAGACGGGATGGAGCGGCGAGGGTGTGCTCCCCGGTAGTTTAAAGACGGATAAGAATCCTGCCTTTGCTGAATTGCTCTCCGATGGTATGTATATGTATAATCACTTTCTCGTCATCCCGCCGGAACCTCCATTTCAACTTCGACAGCACCATCCCCATCGTCGCTGACACTCTCTTCACAGGCCTGCACTTCAACCCCGCCGCCTACCGGGTCCTTTATGATGAGCTTCACCAATCCCTGCACCAAACCTGGCCAGACAGCCACCCAGAGCGTCTGGAGAAGCATTTTCCAGATTGGAACACCTGGTTTTAGCGTGCGCCGGTTGACGGGCCGGAACGTGAGCAGTGACTTGAGCAGGTTCCGCGACGCAAAGAGCGAGAGCAGCACGCGGATGTGGTGGCGGTTCGAGAGAGATGCCTTTGTCAGCGCGGCAAGAGGCGGAGAGGCGCGTAGGACGGCTCGCGGTGTAGGGATAGCGATGGGGATAGGAAGGGCAATGGGAAGGGCGGGGACGCGCAGCTGGCTAAGTTTTTGGGGCATGATGGGGCATTTCTTGGTCGTGGTGGCGTGGGCTGGTGGTTGTCCAAACGAGTAACCTAAATAGACAGAAAGTGGACAACAATTTAGACGCGTTGAGCTTCGCGTCGAGCTTTTGGCCCTGGTGACGCTATTCCCGTTTCAGCGACGGGAGGTGGGGGAGATGGGCGAGACGGGGTCAACTGGATCTTTCCCCGGCTTACACTGCTCAAAGCACTCTAACGGAGATGAAGGCTGTGGACAAACCCCATAATATCTCGCGGGAGTTGCTTGATTTAGTCGTAGCCTCGCCTACACGGATCACTGACATTTGATAACATTTGTGAAGAAGAGCATCGCAAATACAGCATATACCGAGGCATTGGCGATGTACTAGACTATAATTAGGTTAGCGTGCTCCATAGTGGATAGGGAATTTTTTGGGGGGACAGGGAGAAGTAGAAGGATTCACATGCCAGAATTGTACCGGAGGGTCCCGATAAAGCATACTACAGTAAACACCAACTTTCTATTTATGAAACTCAACTTGGACCAATAAGAAGCCCGCTATTACACTCGAGATTCACTATTGTGCAGCCACGAGCCATTTCCGATAGCAGCAGAGAGATACGTACTCGCACACAAAGGGCGATTGTGAACACAAACGACGTAATCTGCCATGTGATGCAACCAGAATCCGGGGACGGCAGAACTTAAATGCGGGGGGGGAATCCTTGTTCTATGTGGGGTCATGAGAGCATGTGAAAGCCATTCCAGATGCTAACTATATTTCTTGTATTACCGCCGAGGCCCTCATATATGAATAATCCCCATTCTTGAACGGCTTCTTCTTTTTTACCTTCCTCCTCTCCCTATACCGCTCTCTGCTCTCTATAGACTTTCCTTATATCCGGAAAGATTTGATTTGCAGACAAATCCTGTTGCGATTACATACATACACACAAGACAGCCATGTCGAAAACCTTCACAACCGCCGATGTTGCGGCGCATAACTCGGCCAGCGATCTGTTCATCATCGTCGACGAGGATGTATACGACCTGACCAAGTTCCAGGACGACCACCCAGGTTTGTGCTCATCTTGATTATCGAATCGACAACTGAATCAGCACTAACCGATTATAACCAGGTGGAAAGAAGATCCTCTCCAGGGTTGCCGGAAAGGACGCCTCGAAACAGTTCTGGAAATACCACAATGGTATGATCACCCAGATCACCTCCTTTCACCATCGTGCAAATACTGACCGATGACAGCCGGTATCCTCAAGAAGTACAAGGGCAAGCTCCAGGTTGGATCTCTGGATACCAAGAAGGCCGCTGCACCACCACCACCTCCCCCAGCACCGGCACCAGCTGCTAAGCCTGCTGCAACAAACGCCGTCGCTAAGATTGACAAGTCGCAATACGAGCCACTAGAGGAGTTTGGTGACTTGATTCCATACGCTGACCCATCGTGGTACCAAACTGTTCGTACTCGCATTTCAATCACACCTTGAGCGATGCGCTAATACCGTTTTAGTACCACTCCCCATACCACAACGAGAGCCACGTCGCCCTGCGCGCCGAGGTCCGCGCATGGGTTGAGGAGAAGATCGAGCCATTCGTGACTGAATGGGACGAGGCCAAGGAGGTTCCCAACAGCATCTACAAGGAGATGGGCACTCGCGGATACCTGGCGGGTCTGATGGGCTCGGACAACTTCCCCACCGAATACACCAACAACCGCGTCGCCTCCGTCGCCCCAGAGCAGTGGGATCTCTTCCACGAGCTGATTGTCACCGATGAGCTGTCCCGTGCCGCGTCGGGTGGTTTCGTCTGGAACGTCATTGGAGGTTTCGGTATTGGCTGCCCGCCTATCATGCACTTCGGCCAACAGGCCTTGAAGGACCGCATCCTCCCTGGCATTCTCAACGGCGACAAGCGCATCTGCCTCGCCATCACCGAGCCCGACGCAGGATCCGACGTTGCCAACTTGGGCTGTGAGGCCAAGCTCACCGAGGACGGCAAGCACTACATCGTCAACGGTGAGAAGAAGTGGATCACCAACGGTATCTGGGCCGACTACTTCACCGTCGCCGTCCGCACCGGCAAGCCTGGCATGAACGGACTCAGCATGCTGCTCATTGAGCGCGAGGCTGGTGGCGTCACGACGCGCCGCATGGACTGCCAGGGCGTGTGGTCCTCGGGAACCACCTACATCACATTCGAGGACGTCAAGGTCCCCGTGGAGAACCTGATCGGCAAGGAGAACCAGGGCTTCAAGGTTATCATGACCAACTTCAACCACGAGCGAATCGGCATTATCATCCAGTGCATCCGCTTCTCGCGTGTCTGCTACTCCGAGTGTGTCACCTATGCCCACAAGCGCCGCACCTTTGGCGTGACCCTCATCAAGCACCCCGTCATCCGTCTCAAGCTTGCACATATGGCCCGCCAGATCGAGGCCTCGTACGCGTGGCTCGAGAACATCATCTTCCAGTGCCAGCGCATGGACCAGACCGAGGCCATGCTCAAGCTCGGTGGCGCCATCGCCGGCCTCAAAGCCCAGAGCACCGTCACCTTTGAGTACTGCGCCCGCGAGGCGAGTCAGATCTTCGGTGGTCTGTCGTACAGCCGTGGCGGCCAGGGTGGCAAGATCGAGCGTCTATACCGTGATGTTCGCGCGTACGCCATCCCAGGTGGTAGTGAGGAGATCATGTTGGACCTGAGCATCAGGCAGGCGCTGAAGGTGCACGAGATTCTGGGAATGAAGCTATAGATTGGTTAAGAGTTGGCTGGGGGAATCTAGACGGTGGGGGATTTTGATGATACCCGGATTAAAAGCGGGAGGGTATCTGTAATTATATGCATTGATGTGTGTATGTATGTAAGCAGGTTATAGTATCTAAATGACATTACTATCTTATATTAATTGTGGTATGTTTTTGCGTACTGCATGTCAAATCAGATGTCTCTCCGCAACCTCAGCGGATGTATGAGCACAAGAGCGTCGTAGGAAGTGTGGCATGCTCTCCCAAGGGAGTGTTAAACAGGTGTCTTCATATTCCTCTACCACTTCTCTCGGTTGCAACCTAAATAGATTGCAATGGAATCCAGCACAAAAGAATTATGACAGTAATACAGGGGAATCTATAGTTTGTGAGAAGCGAGTATTGCATCCTACCTCTAAAGAATAATTATAGAACATAGTATACTAACATCTCTTTATACGTAACGAGCGTCTAGAATTCTATACACGCATAGATATCTCTCAAAGCACTTCTATTAGAATATCGTATATCTTGCATATATCGTCGCCTTGAGCCTGATTTACAGGGGTGTTCCCTTACAGACGGGTCTTATCTGAGCTCTAGGACTACACACCATGTGGGAGATCATGATCCTCGTCGGCATCGTTTGTACCCTGGGAATCTCTGGGAAGCCGGAGAATATCACCCGTTTTATATGTGGATACACTACATTCCCAGTTATCCCTCCCGTGTAAGAAGTGGCGATCTGGGACTGGTGACACGCAGTGCGGGTGGCTGACCTACCCGCGCGCTGCTGTAGACATACCCTTGTGGCGGAAGCTTGTCTGAGCCTCCGGTGTGCGTAACGCTGGTATTGCTGCCTTGTGACACCCATCCCATATGTAGTCATCTGGTCTGTTGTCTCTGTGCCGGTTGCGCGTCATTCTTCCATAGTCCCCACCCACCTGTCTTCTATGCAGATGTCAGATCTGACCCGCGGACCGGCAGCGCAGATCGATCCCTCCTTGCGTCTCTTCCCAGCCCTGAAGCTGCAGGACAGAGACAAGGTGGGGTTGCTAATGCATAATGAGGGGACGGAGATATGGAGTCTTTCGGCTGTGGCGTTTCTAGAGGAGCGGGGGGTAGGGTGGGTGTGCATAAAGAGGGCTGCGTATTGAAGGGACTGTGCATGAACGGAGTGGGGAGAAGGGATATAAGACGGAGGATATGACGACTTGTATGGGTCGAAGAAAAGATGCATGATCCTGAAGGAATATAGGATTTGCCAGCCGTGGGAGAGTATAGGCAGCGGCCTGTGGTGATGGCGTTGTGGCGGGTGAGTGAGTAACTGCTCCACTGTGTCATGGCGAGGCTGGATACGCCGTGTTTGGAAAGGCAAATGCGTGGATATCAACCAGTCAGCATGATCCCAGCCGGGAATGACTCGTCGTCTTGAGGCTCTCCAGCCGCCCTCTGCATTCTCAGATTCAGTACTCACCACTCACTACGCACTTCATCTCTCACATCCCGCAACGCCTGCACAAGACAGACTCGAGATGGATTCCGCCCATGGTTCTTCACCTACCCCGTGATAGCAAGAATGTGTAAGGATAGCTAGCCAATAAATAGTGCCTCCTAGGCTGTCTCACGCCCTCGCCGTCAGTCACCCAGCCACCTGTGTGCGTGTGCGTGCGTATGAGTGAGTAGAGTGCAACTAAACCAGCCAGTACGCCCACCCAGCCCTCGCCGTCAAGCATACGGTACTAGGCACCACCACCACAACTCGTTGGCGGCCGGTATATGGCCGCCTAGCTTTCGCCGTTGTACCGTATAACTGGTCGTTGAGAATGGCTCACCGGTTGCCGCCCCCCAGTGGCGATGGCGACTGCGGCAGTGGGTCTTAGCTCACACCCTTTCCCATCCCATCCATCCTCTGTGTCATCCCTGGTGTCGTCATTCCCGGTGTCAGTTTAGCAAGGCAGCTCTGTACCACAGTGTTTGTGGTGTTTACGTTTATATTTACAGAAATATTTGTACCTTCTGTACATAAGATACTCTGAGGTGTGGGTGGTGGACGGTACAATTTAGTGAGGTGTGGGTGGTATACGGCAGACGCTCGATACCTTCTGGTCAATAACCGCCCACCCAAAAGGTCCCCCGCCACGCCCCGATCCCCCGAGACACCCGCACATGACGCTGGCAAATCAGCTGCCCATGTTTGATTTTGGCGACAGCAACCATGGGAGGGACTTCCAGCCTCCGCTATTTTCGTGTGGTTGGGCTTGTACCTGCTATGCGCTCTAGCATGGATTTATACATGGATAAAGGCAGGAGCCGGCGTTCATGAGCCCCCTCTTTCTCCCTCTGCACTCTGATCTCCGGCTGCATTATATGTAGGTATAAGTTCACTCCATGTACCCCGCACTGTGCCCACATTAACTAACATATAGGCTCTCTACACTGCCCATTCACGTTGACTACCTGTCCAGTACATGTCAGATACTTACCTCCTTCCATGAGAAGGCTGTGAGGGGTGGGAGGCTGTGGTCGGTGTGGTCGGTGTATTCATCAAAATACACTCTTTGAAAGCTGAGCCCTACTTGACGCACGCTCCCATGATTCAGAGATTGGACGGATCGATCCCTTTCTGTTCTATCCAAAAAACAAGTGTCTGCTGTGCAAATATACAACGGCTTGGCTTGGCCCGTCTTGTCTCGAGTCTGTCGAGTGCATGGCTTTCTGCGCCCTCCACGTGAACTTCTGTTACTCGGCGTGCCAGCCTTATTGCCCGCCTGTCTATTGAAACGGCGTTGGAGCGCACCACCAGAGGGCTGCAATCAGTGTAGACGTCCCGTCCTTGGGTTAGTGGATGGGGAGCTAGAGTATGACCAGAGTATATAAAGCTCCAGCCCCCCACCCTGCCGTTTGAGTCCCTACACAGACATACCACATATATATACGAAACCTCTTGTTGGCCTTGTTCTGGCTGCACACCAACCTGCAGAATGGTGAGTCGCTCTCCTTTCCCCCTCGCTCCCCAGGGTCTGTCCCAAGCCAGTTGTACAGAAGAATGCCAGCTAACCACATCCACCCACAGGGCACAACCACGCCCCTCGACCAGATCAAGCGCTTCGAGGTCACCGAAGTCTATGCGCACCCCGAAGCCACCGTAGACGTCATCCTCGTCCACGGCCTCAACGGTCACCCACATAACACATGGACCGCAAAGAATGGGGTCTTCTGGCCTAGCGAGCTGCTGCCTATCACACTGCGCCAGGCCAAGGCTAGAGTCCTCGTCTACGGATACAACGCCGATGTCTATACCTTCGGCAGCGACAAGAGCGCGAGCTCTGATATGATACACCAGCATGCACAGAGCTTGCTAACTGGGCTGAGCATGGAGCGGATGAGCGAGGAGAAGGACGAGAATGCGATCATCTGGGTCGCACATAGTCTGGGCGGAATATTAGTGAAGAGGGTGAGTAGCTCCCGATATCTCGAGAGTAGGGACTATGCTAACACAGCACAGGCCCTCGAACTATCAAATGACCTCACAAGCAAGAGCGCTGATCCGAGCCGCTCCATCTACGTCTCTACCTACGGCATCATCTTCCTAGGCACGCCGCACCTAGGCGCCGACGGGGCAAAGTGGGGCCAGGTGCTGCATTCGCTGGTGAAGACCGTCATGCCCAAGAAGTTCGTCGAGACCGAGGACCAGCTGCTCAAGACTCTACAGAACAACAATGAGACCCTGCAAAACATTAACCTGCATTTTCTCGACATATACCAACGCTTCGAGATCGACATGGTGCACGAAGCTATGAGAACCGATCTCAAGGGTACCAAGATATTTGTCGTCGACCAGGCCTCAGCCTCCCCACAGCTGCCAGGCGTCCGATATTACGGCATCGAGGGCACGCACTCATCTATGTGCAAGTTTGAGAGCAAAAACGCCCCCGGTTATCTGAATGTTAGTATGGCGATCAAGGGATGGGCAAATGACTGCACGCCAAAGATCCAGGCGAGGTGGGCTGCGGAGCGGTTGGCGAGGAGGCAGGCCAAGGAGAACGAGGCCAAGGAGTTGCTGGGCATCTTCGTGACTGATAAGGATGGTAATGTGAGTTTGCCGTAGCTGAGCCGTAGTGAATATACATTCTGACTTTCTAACCAGTTAAGTGCCCCGGTGGCACCGACACAGGGACGGGAGGCGTCGGGCATTTCTACCGGTAGGTCGGCGTCTAGTTCCCAGCAAGCACCGGAGATGAGTCGACCGCGGGCTGCACTTGAAGGAGCGCCGCGTCAGGCTGCATCGCCGTTTCAGTACCAGTACACAACGGAGGAGGTTGAGGAGAGAGAAGCGGAACTGGTGGAGCGTTGATTCTGTCGTTCTGTGATTTCTCTTTTTGATTTCCCTGCGGTGTTTTTACCCGCCAAATCATGTCACTACTCTACTCTTATCCTTAAAATGAACAGGGCTGATTCTCCGTGCCTATGTAGACTCGCCTCTCGTCGTACCAACCACCAACCTCACCCAACCTGCTGCCACATCCGATGACCCCAATACCACCACAGCCCCCACCGCGTACTTCATCAAACCCCAAGGCTTCCGTCCCAACTCCCTCTTCGTCGGCCGCGAAGACGAACTCGACAAGATGCACCGCATGCTCTTCGACCGCAAGCGCCGCGCCGAGGGCGTCGCCGCAGTCCTCATCCAGTGCATCCCTGGTGGAGGAAAGACCCATCTCGCCCGCGAATATGTTTATAAGCACCTCAAAGACTTCCCCGGAGGCGTCTTCTGGGTCACTGCCAAATCACGCGAGCAGCTCGAGGCGGGTTTCTGGCATATCGCGGCTACCGTCGCGTTACCGTCCGCCGGTGGCAGCGCTGTAACGAAGGAGACGGAGGATTTTGTCAAGTGCGTTATTGAGTGGTTTACTACGCACCATGACTGGTTACTCGTTCTGGATGGGATCCACTTCGACCAAAATGACACCCTGAATCGGTTTATTCCCGATAGCACGAATAGCAGCCTGCTCTATACATCCACCGAGCACAGTGTGGGTGGTGACCACCACTTCATGAACCCCGCGGTCATCAGGGTACCTCTGTTATCAGCCCGCGAAGCACAGGAGCTCTTTCTTCAGGAACTAGGCCGCAAGAACCCGACCACCGACGATCTCGCCGAGGCAATGAAGCTGGTGCAGCGCATGGGATTTTTGCCAGAAGTGATACATGTCGCGGCGAAAAGGCTCAAGTCCACGCAGGAGCCGTTGGCCAAGTTTGCGAGAGCATATGCCTCGGGGCCGAAGTTGAGGGCCCTGGACACTTATGTGGCTGTTGTAGAGCAATTACGGAAGGCAGGGGCGGATGAGGCTCTGAATCTGATTAGTATACTGTCATTTTTCAGTGGTAGTATTCCGGTGGAAATGATTTCTTTGGGTAAGGTTTTACTCTCCATGTATATAAAGCTAGACTAACGTCAACAGGCCTCAAAGCAATCGATATCCCCGTCAAAGCATATGAAGTGGCCACCGGACGGTCCTTGAACAATACCTTCAAAATACTCAACAGTTACGCTCTTATCAGTCGCTCCGAGCACGACATCACCCCCCATGCCTCCACCTCCTCGAAAGCTTCGTCGCATCTCCTCATTGATGACCTAGACATTATTCGCATCCATTCCGTCGTCCAGGACTTCTTTATCGACTCCCTCCGCGCCGCTGGTACGCACACAACCTGGCTCAGCCGCGCAGCCGTTCTCTTCACTCGGTCCTACAACCAGGCCTCCCAGCGCATCCAGGCCAAGACCAATGCCGGTCTAGTGGGCGACTACCGCTCCTACGAGATTCAAGCCCGACGCCTGCTTGCCCATCTCGCACGCCTAGAGCGTAAAGGCCCTGCTCTCCCCGCTATCCGCGAGCCGCTTGAAGCGGCGCTCCACGATATCATGGCGGAAATCGTACGGCGAACCCGCGAGTCTTCGCTCGATATTGCTAAAGGCGGCAGCGAGGAAGCGTTCATGTTATCGATCTTTGATCGCACAAGCTCTTCGTCTGATACTGGCCCGGAGACGCCTGGCCCTAGGGATTCGTACCCGCCAGGTGTTCACCTCTGGGGTATGGAGGTATCGCAACTAGAAAGCCCAGTGAGCGTTAATGAATTTCCACTCAAGTTCCCAGCGATGCCAGAGGTTGACGACGGATATGACTCCGACTGGTCATCCAACGCCTCTGCCTCTGTTATAATGCGTGGCTCACACTATTCCATTGGCCCAGACATTGCTACCCCTACTAACCCCATAGACATTGCCACCTCCCCGAACGCTCAACTCAACTCACCCACACACATGAAAGAAGAATGGACCATCGTGCCTCCGCACCGTCCCCGCACTACCATTCCCCGCACCAACGTACCCCGCGCAGACCTCCACCGCACTACCCGCGCTCTAGAAGCATCTCGATACCACGACAGCGCGGGCGCCTTCCGCGCCGCCGCTGACCCCCGTGTCTCACTCTCGCACGAGACAGCCATGGGCGTACTCGATCTCCGCGACCGCGCGGGGAATCATGGTGTCGAGGGCGTAATGGGAATACCTATCCCTGGCGCGAAAGGACCTAGCGGGCTCAGCGCGGCGGAGGTAGCGTTGGGGGAGATTAGTAAGAGCTCACCGCCACCGAGTAGGGGAGGTGGTCATATTCAGGGCAGAGGGAGGAGGAGTAGCCAGAGGAGGCCCAGCGAGATGCTGGGCGGCAAGAGCGCTGGATGGCAAGGTGAGGCAGTTGCGGGAGATACGATATTCGATGCCATCGGCAGTCCGCTGTCGACGTCGACTTCGGGGTCAGGCTCTGCGACAGGACAGAAGAGATCTAGAAGTAAACCTTCGCCTCGCCCGAGACCGGCTACTCCGGCGGTCACGGCGCTTAGGGGTATACCATACGAACCCCGACCCTCATC
>JPJV01000248.1:0-13868 GCA_000750745.1 Pseudogymnoascus sp. VKM F-4281 (FW-2241)
GGGTGTTGTAGAATTAGGAGGGGTTTTATTTTGGGAAGGGGGGCTGGTTAGGCCAGGAAGGTGTATTTAATTGGATCATTATCATATTATTGGGGCATTTATCTTCCTCCCCCTTTTGAGAAGCGGGATTTGACTACGTGCCTCTGTGTCCTTTTCCCGTAAAACGTTCTGGCATCTTGAATGAAAGTTTTGGATATAGCTAGGGAGGAAATGAAATAAAACACGGCGACGGCGGTGGCATTAGCTTCATCAATTTCGCTTCGCTCCTGCACTTATTAGCAGTTCAACAATCTTATCGTGACCTGCAACTGATGCTGCCTGGAGAGCGTTGCTGTACAGTCCTCCTTGCGCGTTGACATCGGTGTTGACATCAGCGCCTGCTTTCAGTAGTAGCTCAACGATCTTATCATAACCTTCGACTGATGCTACCTGGAGCGTGCTAGTGAACAGTCTTCCTAGTTCTTGCGCGTTGACATCGGCGCCTGCTTTCAGTAGTAGTTCAACAATCTTATCCTGACCTGCAACTGATGCTGCCTGGAGAGCGTTGTTGTACGGTCCTCCTTGCGCGTTGACATCAGCGCCTGATCTTAGTAGTAGTTCAACAATCTTATCATAACCTCCGGCTGATGCTACCTAGAGCGCGTTGCCGTAGTATCCTCCTTCCGCGTTGACATCAGCGCCTGATCTTAGTAGTAGTTCAACGGTCTTATCATGTCCTCTAGTTGATGCCGCCTCGAGAGCGTTGCTGTGCAGTCCTCCTTGCGCGTTGACATCAGCGCCTGCGCTTAGTAGTAGTTCAACGATCTTCTCATCGCCTATAAACGATGCTGCCTGGAGCGCGTTGCCGTAGTATCCTCCTTGCGCGTTGACTTTAGCACCTGATCTTAGTAGCAGCTCAACGATCTTATCGTGGCCTTCGGCTGATGCTGCCTGGAGAGCATTGCCGTAGCTTCCTCCCTGCGCGTTGACACCAGCGCCTGCGCTTAGTAGTAGTTCAACGGTCTTATCATATCCTCCGGCTGATGCTGCCTGGAGCGCGTTGCCGTAATGTCCTCCTTGCGCGTTAATATTAGCGCCTAATCTTAGCAGCAGTTCAACGAGTTTATCGTGGCCTTCGGCTAATGCTGCCCGGAGCGCGTTGCTGTAGTATCCTCCCTGCGCGTTGACATCAGCGCCTGCGCTTGGTAGCAGTTCAACGAATCTATCGTGGCCTTCAACTGATGCTGCCTGGAGCGCATTGCCGTAGTGTCCCCTGTACCCCCTAATGTCGGCATCCACCTCGACAATCAGAAGGCGTACAATCTCTGTTAGACCACCGAGCGCCGCGTAATACAACGGGGTTGGAAGCGTTTCTAGGGTTCTTTCAAAGTTAGGACCATGCTTTGGTGCATCTGGATTATGGATCCGGAGCCAATTAAGGTAGGCACCATTTCCGCTGGATAGAAGGTCTATGAATAGCTGACCCCCCAAATGCTCTCCATGAGCCGCTGCTCTTTCAGCATGGGCCATCCAATATTCGGCCGAATATCGGGCCAGCTTCGACGTTTCAATACTTTTAGCGGAAATAGAGTCTTGAGTCTGATACTGAAGGAGATACCCGACGCAGCTCTTCGCAAGGATCTCCTCGCAGACGGCTGCTTGCATGGTATAATTTGCTGCTTGACCTTGGCGGATCCGTTCTGAGAGGAGGTATTCCTTTATAGAGTAATGGACAAATGCAACGACACTTCTTGGTGGCTCCAGATCACCCCTGCTTGAATAACGGTCCTCAGTCGTTGTTTTTGTAATGAGGCCACAGCATATGTGCAATATATCCTGCGGCTCTATGGCAGACTCGCTGGAGTCAAAGGCAGGATCGCGCTCAATGTCAATCGCTACCGCTTCACTAAGCTCTTCTAGTGAAAGCAGCCGTTTAGAAAATGTAAGCCACTGTATAATTCGGAGTGCAGGAACGGAGTTCTCCTTAGTAATAGCGCAAAGAATCCGATCGTATATCTCGTCTAATGCGGGTGGTAACGTTTGGAGACAACTCTGTACTGAACTTCGAGTACGACATTTGCCCAATGCATCCAAGTGGGATACAGCCCATACAAACCTATTAGTCAAAGTCAGTGTTTCACGGAGTTAGAATAAAAAAGGAGTAAGCACATACATCCCATGGGCACCTTCTATCACTACTTTCTCGATTTCGTCCCTAATATCGGGGTCATTAGACCACTTCGCTAGACTCTTGTCGTCAGATAATCTATGTTGGACATATTTTCGTATATCCACATCTACAAATGTAGATTGCATTTGAATAATGTTGTCGTCTTCTAAATAATGCGATAGAGAAGTTTCAATATCGACTTCTCTCCGGCTGGTGACTAGAATGTGCAGTTCCTCAAGTCGCCATCCTGCGATTTCCTCTAGAATACGCATCAACTCATCTCTATTTGTGCACTCATTTAAAGCGTCGATAATCAGATACGACTCTAAGGATTCCTTGATAACTTGCTGTAGCACTCCTAAGAGTGCGTCAATAGATGGCTGTCGCTGACCATTGCCGCACGAAGAGAATAGTGCCTCGAGGGCCACAGGCACCTTACTGCATTGCTGTAAGAGCTGAAAAATCAATGACCCGATCATTAATTCTGTGTTTCGCTTCTCCGTATCCCTAAAGTTAAAATAGAAGTATGCAATAGCCTTTCCAGGGTTGTCAGCGCAGTGTTGGAGGAGGCTTTGAACGATTGTGGAGCTCAGAATTGTTTTGCCGCTCCCGGGAATGCCACATAGGTAGAGAAATGATGTAGTATTTGAAATTTTCCACCTGAGGTACTTGGCGCTCTCATGAAGCCATAGACCAGTTCCGGGTTGCCACCGTTTAATTGCGCTGAGATAGTTCTGAGATGAATCCGGCGGGGCTAGCCACAAACCGATTCGGGAAATATTAACGTCTTGATTAGAGCTTTTAGAATTGGTACTTAGTAGCGTCCCAGGTTCTTGTGTTCGATCTAGTTCTAGCATACAGCGATCTAAATCATTCTTCCGTGTAAGATACTGTTGCGTTGCGGCTTCGACAGTGCTGTATGATTCAGACTCGGCAAGGCCAACATCTTGAAGCCGTCGGTCGACATCGAAGCGAAAATAGGGATAACCAGGCTCCGATTTCTCAAACTGGAAAGCTGTATTATTTGTCTCTATGATGGACCTCTGCAGCATTTCTGAATATGGAGTATCGATCTGTATTTCGCCTCCAATTCCAATAGACACGAGGCACCGAGGTACAGAATTCGAATCTCCGGGCTTATGGTACCACATTTTGGATGCTTCTCTACACAATTCGTGAACAGGGTTGTTATCAGCTAAATCACCATCCGCAAACTTAATGGTGCCTATCTGAACCGGTGCGAAGAAATTTTCCATAGATGAGACGACTGTTGCTAGAGCAGCCTCACAAATAGTAGCTGGAAGATCGTCATGAATAGGCAAGCTGTAGCTTCTGAGGCGTGTAGGGTTCTCAACTGAGATTTCGGTGGCGCACACGAACCTGGTTACTATAAGCTCATTCTATCTTCAAGTGGAAACACACTTACACTTTGCACTTTTGTGACGACCCACTGTTCAGGGGCTGTGATGCTGTAAACCCGCGAGCTGTTATTAACTCTATGATTAATGGCTCAAGCATTGCTAATCGAGCTAGTGCGATAGCTTTTGTCCCCTTTTCAGGAGCCAAGTCCGAAATATCACCGAGTAGACCTGATTTGAAGCATGATAACGCCAAGCTGTTGAAAGCGGAAATGCATTCATTTACGTCCATTTCGAGACGTCCAAGCATGATCGCGATTAACCTAGAACCATTAGTGTATGCCGCGGAATGTAGAAGAGACACTTACCCTCCTACACCAGTGCCGGCGATGAGATCAAATACGTGGCATGGTTTGATTACTTCAAGATTAGCCGCTTTACGGCTTTGATTCAATCGGGTCATCAACTCTTTAAGGATCAGCAGCATCGAGAGCCCCCGTATCCCGCCACCGTCTAGAGCCAACAGACAGACCTTGGGTTCGTCAAGAGGGTTTTGATCAATTCGATCTTTAGGTGGCAGGTTCTCAGGACCCTCAGTCAATATATCGCGGACTTTCGGCATGTCGTCAGTAATACAGGACGAGCCGTCCAAGTCCTTTTGGTTGTCTGCAATAGAAGAGCACTGAGTGCTGTTGCCAAAGTAGGCATTGTCATAGAAGTAATCTTCGTGTATTAGTTTCTCATCGATATCTGTACACATGTCTTCCGCAGATGAGGCAAAGAAAGCGGACGCTTCCTCTACGTGTTTCTTGACTACAGTACTGGTTATGGCCGTATGTTCTTCACTTGGAGGTTGCGAAAGCTGCTTGTCTAGCCAGATATTAAAGTATGATTCTCCATCTGAGTTTGCAATAGCCGCTCTTTTGCTTTCCTCGCCCAAAGGAGGCCAAGGCAATGATCGAAGAGAGAATGAATGTATGTGCTCGGCAATATGGTTAAGTAGGCTGTTAGGCTCAACAGGCTTATTATGTTCAGCATCAGTCCACCGGCATAATGGACATGAGCTAATAGTCCCTAGGGAAGTGATCGAGCACATGGAAAGTATCGCGGCTATCTCGTCGTTTGATACGCTCTCGTGATGCTCCGAATTGATGTGTTTAGTAAAATTTTCACTATTAGGGAAGCTTTCTGAGGTATCACACATCGCACAGGTCCAGATAGTGGTGGAGTGGTCTTTCTGAATGTGATTTAGCCAGGCGTCTTGGGTGATGTACAACACGCTAGGTTTCGAACAACCATCAAATATGCAGGTGTATGGGGATAGATCTTCTGAAATGTGTTTCCTATTTGTGTAACTATAGTCAGTCCTACACAAGTTTAGGGTGGGTTTCAATCTTGCTAGGTACTAACCTCCATTTCTGGCGTCCTAGTACCATCCGAGGAAGGGTTTGGCAACAGCAGGGACATCTAAAATTACGCTGATCACTACTCACTTTTGGAGGACTTGGATATTGCAGTCTAGATGCATTGGTAGAGATCTCTGTGTTCGACTGCTGAGACGGCGAAGGGTTTTCGACCAGCATTTGGTGCAATGGGCTAGCAGCTTCAGATGCCATAGTGTCCGAAACAACGCCTCCCTTTCGTGCTGGTAGAGGTGCCTGTGGCTGTTGTGGGCTAGTTAACCTCGCTAGGGCAGGTCCCGGAGGCTGATCCTTAGGCAAGGGTGGGTGGCCTAGCAGCCTGGGCTCAGGGGTAGGTTCGAGTACTTGCACCTCGTGACGAGTTCCGAGTTTCGTTGCATGTGTCTGAGCATATCGAAATCGGTTATACCGCCTTAAGCATGCTTCGACCAGGCGTTGTTGAACCTCGCTCATGGCTGAAGCATCCGTAGAGAATACCGCGGGCCCATCAGCTGTCTTTTCTGCCGGCTCCTTAAAGGCAATTGGATCCCGATTTTCAGCAAGCAAGACAAATGTGAGTTGATTGCGCAATCTGAGAAATTCCTCACTGTCTGGGTTAAAGGTTGCGTCTGCTTTCAGTAGCCGAGATGATGTGCCGGATCTTCGAATGGCAAAAGCCACCATTGTAAGATTGTCCAGGGTATTCTCAGCATTTTTTCTTGCTTGTGCTAAAGCAGAACTTGGTTGTACATCGTCCGTTTCGGATGCGTTGCTCGACCCCGAATCTGATGGCTCATCAGACTCGCTAATGTCAGCTGTTCTGGTGCTTGATATATGGGAGAGGGGAGTAAGAGGGCGTTGAGGGATGCTCTGGCTAGACAGGCTGCTTCGGCGGGAAAGAGCCACAGGCTTAGACCACTGATCTATAGGAGGGCTGTGAAGAATTTCAGGTTCGACCTCCTGCGATGCTGTTGAATTTCTTAGTAAGAGCTGCTTCCTGCGGCTGGGTAAACTCACCAAGCGCCTTGCATCGTTCAAGAAATATCTTCAGCAAAATCAACAAGTTAACCACTACCAAACTCGTCTCTGGTTGCGAGCTTAGTCTAGCATCCAGAGAAGAATTTTTACCTGCCAATGCACCAATACCTGCAGTCCAAAGATTGAAGTCGACAGTTCGGTTTTCCGCCCACTCATTGACCATGAGCCTTGGGATTCCCACACATTCCTCTAAACAACGCCGGCAATCCTCAGTGGCTTTGCGAATCGCTATAGATGGCGGCGGTAAATCCATGCCTGGCTAGCCTATAGAAGCTGCTCGATAGGTAAATGTTGCTACAGAGCCTTTATGATAATGCTAGATTTGCGGGAGATATGCTGCCCAACTTGGTGTTGCGGGGTTGTCACGTGATCTAGAAGCGCCGAGCAACCTTGTTGAAGTGAGAAGTACCGTAGTACGGGGAACACACACAAATCGTGTGGTTTCTCCGGTGACCAGGACTTCTCACGGGCGCAACGGAGCAGGAGTTCTCACACAGTATATAGCTTACAGTAGTAAAATAAGATCAATTCATTAACTACACTATCTAATGGGCCTACGTGTATATTTGTAGGCCGTACGGGGGTTCTGCATCAACTCCCCAAAAGCCCCCTATTCTAGTGGCTTCGGAGCTGAAACCCCAGTTGAGACTGTGACGGTCTCCAGCACTGGTCGGAGATCCTGGGACGCCGTAGTGGGATTCTGCCACTATAGGGCCAAATACCACCGTATCCCAGCCCCCACGGCCAAATCTCCAACAAACCTTCACTGCCTTCAGCCTCACAGTTGGAGGCTCGAGGCTCGAATACACAGCAGTCTACGGCCGACTTCATCTTGTAGACAGTGCACAGTGTGCTATGTAGCTGTCTTAAGATGTCGAGCCATGCTGCTAATGCGCTGGAAATGGCGCAAGAAGTGGCAGAAATGCTTGCCGTGATAGCTTCAAGTCTGAGCTTGAAGCTGGCCAAGAACTCCGAGTCCGCTCATCACGACAAGGTCGCAGTCAACCTCTCCACCCTCTCTACACAACTGCACTCGGTCCATAGCCGACTAAGTCGCCCAGATACGGCTGTGTCACAGTCGCCACGGTTAACCAAAAAGTTTCTGGATCATTTGGAGGTCGCTTGCACGGTACGGTATAGCTGCTCTCATAGCTACTTTTAGTAAAGTAAGACATGGCTAATGACCACGGTAGTGCCACATCAACGGGAAGCCAGCCCCAGACCGTAGATGCCCTTACCCCACCCTAACCACGGCGCTAGCGGCTCTACGGCTCAAAGATGGAGAACTGGTTAGCACTACAGATACGACAGAAGCTCGAAGACGTGCCAAAAAAACTCAGGATGGCCTCCAAAATGGCCTTAAGAAGTACGCATCCGCAACCCCGAATATTAGAAAACCACTCAAAGACATGGTGGATAAACTACTCAGGGCGAATAGTGGAGGCACGACTAGTACAGAAGCACTAAAAGGCACAGGTATAACAAAACATAAACCGCGGGAACAACTTTACGATCCCCCGGAGGGTATTGTCCAGCGTCTTTACAAGGCATTATATGATCATTCTAGGTATTGCAATTGCGATGTCACTACAGGGTTGAATTGCTCTACTAGGTATCATGCGGCAAGGCTAAGTGTTAGACCTGAGACCGTCGTGCCTAACAGGGGGTTAACTCAGTTTGACATATCATTCTCGCGCACGCTCGAGCCATTTGAAGGCAAATCAGAATCATACTGGCAGCACTTGCGGTTATATGTCCCAAATCTAACCGTTTCCAATACCCCCAAAAAGTCTACAAAGCGTGGTACGAAACCTGTTTTGCGGTGGGAAGACACTGCCACGGAGGCGAGTCTGTCTTCGTCCCCTCTAAACAGCAGAGCAGTAGCAGCCACGGCTACCGTGGACGCGAGCCATTCTACTAATCCCAGTACCGGAGGTTCCGCTAAGAGACAAGCAACACTTCTCGAGGGGAGTGAGACTGTACTAGAAGCGAAAGGATTCTGCGAACTTCTTCAAAGAGATCTTGACGAAGTACGTCTGTGTTTTCGTCTCGAAGATGAGGCCTTCATCGAGCTTGATGATGCAGTCGTGGTTGAACCACGCATCGGCTCAACCACAAGCATTTCTTTAGCCCAAGTGCTCAAAACAGAGCGGTTGTCGACAAAGATAAGATTGATGCTTGCCTACTCAGTATCACGTTCAATTTGGCTGTACTACAACTCAGACTGGATGAACAAACCGTGGACTAGCGATTCTATCCATTTCATGCCAGAGGGCAACTCTAATAGCGAGGAGTCTTTGTGTTTGTCGATGCCAAACACTTCTAATCCATGCTTTGCGCTTCAATTCGATAGCTCTGGAGACAGCTGCCCAGAAACTCACAAAGTGAGAGCTACTGCGCATAAATATCCACGTGTCCGGGTTCTTGGGAACCTTCTCCTTGAGCTAGGTCGAGGCCATTATACCAGAGGAGCAGCAACCCCAAATCAGCCAGACCCGAGCGTCCCTTATAGCGTTGCCAAGGCTATAAACCGCGAATGCGCACAAGCATATAACACAATTGATGATAGGAACTGGCCAGATTTTGACATCCGCGACAAAGACCAGGTGAATATTTACAAGGAGGCCGTGAAGAGCTGTTTTGAAATCTTGAAAATGTTTAATGAACAGGCCCTGTGTGACACCCTTCTGAATAGTGAGAAGCGAGATAAGGAGATCGTTGGCACGAGACCAATCGATGAGCTTCCGATACATGTTCAAATCAAATTGCGACGTGAATTTATATATCAGAAAGTCGTGGCACCCTTGGAGAAACTACTTCAGAACGCTGAAATCGTCAAATCGACCGTCAAGGCGAATACTGCAGCTGCTCCCAGTGCCATTACAGACACAATAGATGTGAAGCAGGGTTTGACTTCATCAGAGTTCGTAGAAATCATCTCCTTCTCTACTCTGACGCCATAACTTCCACATATACTCTCTCTACTTCCCGCTCTTCTAAAGCTTATGTATTACGAGCTTTCGCTCCCACGATTGTTGCTAATAGCGTGTAGGATGGAATCGAAGAAATGGCTTAACGATATACTCACATCCACCGCATTTAGAAGCATATCTGAGAAGAGTGGCAGCCGATCGCCAATTAAGATTGCCGTGCTGGATACAGGGTACGACAGCGAGTCGATTTTCTTCCAGGATCGCAGTCGGAGATGTCGATTGAAGTCAGGGAATTGGCTCGACTGTCTCGACGTCTCGAAGAAACCAGTGGACACTGACGGCCACGGAAGTTATGTGGTGTCGCTGGCCATGAAACTAGCACCAGCTGCAGATATATATGTCGCGCGCGTAGCAGAAAATACAGCGAGCCTTGAAGCTTCGAGTGAGAACATTGCGAGGGTATTTTTTCTAAGCCTCGTTTCAAAATGAAACATTAACTGACGTGCAAGTAAGGCCATCCACTGGGCGACCGACAAGTGCGCAGCTGACATTGTGACAATGTCATTTGGCTTCCCCCAGGAACGTCTCGTAGGTGACAGGCCAGTTATCAGCTCAGCCATCCTCAAGGCAGTCCATGATCGTGATAAAAGGATATTACTCTTTGGCGCTGCTTCAAACTCGGGCGCGAATGGGCCAGAGCAGTTTCCTGCCACAGACGCACATGTCATTTCAATCCGTGCCACTCATCCAAACGGGACTCCTTGGGAGCGCAACCCCCCAGTTGGAAATCATGGTAAAGCGTTTGGAACTCTAGGAACAGAAGTACCGGCTGCATGGCTAAAGTCAGACCCTCAAGGAAAAATTATGACTGGGACCTCTGCTGCCACTCCAATTGCAGCGGGGATAGCTGCCATGCTGCTTGGGTATACAGATGCAAATGACGAACTTGACGATAAGACTCTTGGAAAGTTGAAAACGCAAGAGGGAATGGTCGCTCTATTTGAGCATATATCGGTGGACAGTGGCGGTCTCCGTTACATATATCCTCTCAGGTTTTTAGGGGATTCTGTTAAAGATAAACTCAGGAGGTCGATGATAGACCTAGCTACTGGGGATCGAGGTTGAAGGAAGCGACGAATCGCATTTTTGATATAGCAATACACTATCATATTTCCGTTAGAGAAATACACACGCAGCTTTCTTCGCCGTCTATAATGTTCTCGGTAGATCTCAAAACACCTTCCAGTGGCAATTTAGCCAAGTCCTCCTCTGTAGTTGCGGATACTTCCATCGTTTCCGCATCGGCAGGTGTACCACTGTCGTCGGTCAAGAATGCCGCTTTAGATTTGAAAAGGTGAGCCTCTGTCCGATTCTTTCTCCATCCTTTCTTCGAGATGATGTGCAATCGAAAAGCAAACACAATGTCGTTCATTAACTCGGCCGAGTCATGCTGATCCCCGTGATGCTCGACGTTCACAGCTCCACCCACAGAGGCATTAGTCGACATTGCCCCGGCAGCGTTGGCATGGCCCTCAATGTGCGATCCAATTCCACGCATATGGCGGAAATCTCGCGCGACCTTTATAGCCGTAACCATATACACAGGCTGGGTGCCAAAGAGGCCGCTATCCATAGCTGCCTGAACGCTAGGGTCCTTTGCGCGTTCAGTTGCCTCCGCGTCTGTTGGATCATGTTTGAAAGTGAGTGTCTCAACCCCACACATAGTGTAATCAATTGCTGCATCCCGACCACCGCCACCACCAGCTCCTACTGAACCAACCTGCAAGAAACGGGCCCAGATGCTAGCATTAATGCACCCTCCGCTGGATCTTGAGTAAGCATTATTCTTCTCGTTCGATATATTTATTTTCTCCGACGGCAGGGGAGGGTCGAGACGACTCAGAACACGAGTTGGACTAGCGGGATCCTGAATGATGTTGCCAAGAGCAATGGAGCCGTCGCGGAGAATACCGAACTCTGGAGCGAGGAAGTACAGTTTGGTTTCACTCATTGCAGGTGAATGATGTACAACTCTGTGCTCGCCGAAGTAAAGGAGGGGCCGTAGGATATCGTTGGCCTTGATATCAAGCGTAGGATACACTAGCCAAACGTTCGGTCTAGCAGCGGTTTGGATGAGACTGATACGAATAAACCTGAAATCTAAAATAAAAAAAACAGCTTCGTTCCAATTTAAGGTAGTGGGTTGACAAGAATGTTATATACACAATCTTGGGGGTGACAGCTGCGAGTTACTATTATGTTACATCTATAATATGCAGAGGTGGATGTCTTTGGGCTATGCACCTGCAACTTATGAGCATGGAGCTAGATGCTCCGAACCAATGATTACGCTTGAATCACGCGTCCTTATATCTACATCCAACTCTTTCTAGGCAACAGTGTTAAAATGTCGCTGCTTTTCCAAGATTAAGAAAAGGAGAAATCAGGAAATGGTAAACCAGCATCCAGGTGCCTCAAGACGAGCTGACATCGATGGAGTAATACTACTAAACCATTCTCGTTTTCAGGAACTATATGGCCGCCGCTGGGCCTGCTAAGTGACAGTGCATTCCCCGTTCCACGAAGTCGTGGTCGTGGTCGCAGACACAGGATGCAGCCTTACGAGAGGCCCAAGGCAGATTTTGGAATCGACCAACCGTTTCGCGTTTTTAAGCGCTCTTAGGCCGCTTCAGTGCCTTAAGGCAGCTGAGTAAAAGCAGCATTGGTCTAAGAGCGGGAACAGGGAAGCAGAAGGCTGACAACGGGGGACGGTTTTGGTGATAGTCTTAGCGCGCGAGCGACCATAGATCAAAGAGAATGAAGCATACCGTGCGCGCTATCAAACTAGAGTCTTAATGTTTGTTTATTCATCCCTGTTTGATTAGGTCGTGGAAGCGGCGCGATTAAACCATGGCTTAGGCACTGCGACCCCTGTCACAGGGACTGTCGCCTAGAAAGCATCACTATAGTTACTGTGATCGTAAATCACCCATTTCGGATTTATCCTGCTTTTCAGTCATGATGGAGGATCTCTGCATGTTGCCATGTTCTCCACAACTCTTGTGCGAGGACCGCTTCTCTCTTCTCGATTCATATGAGATGCAGGTGCCATTTTGGGAGTTGTTCAATGCGCTTATGGTTGAACAGGTCAACAGCCCACAGGGTGTGATTGACGTACTTGAATCCATCGCAATTTCGCTAAGACAGAAGACCGAGACGGATTATGGCTCTCTTCGAGATTTTATGATGAAACTAAAGGGCGATTTCTATACACGAACATGGCCTGCGCTTGTCAAATTGGCGCTGCAAATGCCAGCGCTCTTCCCAAAACATAACCTGACCATCCTCTCCTCCAGAAACCCCCAGGTCAAACTGTCCAGGCGGCAAACGGCTTGTCTTGTTGTTCACCAATTCCTTTGTACTTTGACCGCTCCAACATGGCAAGATGGGTATCAAGACTTCCATATCTGGTATACCTCAGAGCAACCTCATGCAGGCGCTGTCGATGCATATCTCACAGCGCTGTTCACATATTTTGACCGGATAACCGACGTCGACGATTACTCGCCTCTCGCTGCTGACCCAGCTTCATGGCCAATATCGTACACCCTCCACACCAACCAGGGTCCCCTACCTACAACACAGCACAAGCTTTTGCCCCTAGAAGTTTTAGAATTACCAGTCGCCAGCACGTCACCCGAGGTCCTTGGGATTCCAGATGGCGCATCTGTGATCTCGGCCAACAAATTCGTCGGATTCGGCCGGACAGGCACACAGGAGGAGACGCACGTGGGCGCATCACCAGAGTGCTGTCCTGCAGTTCTTGTAACCCCGCCCCTGGAAGATAACCAGGCCCTCGTAGTCGTGGGTCCTGAGGCAATGGTTGCTATTGCGGGTTACGGTCGCGACACTCGATGCGCAGAAGTGCTCCGGCCCAGCGGCGGCGCCTCGATGCATCATCGCAAATGGGCGAAGCGCACGATGCTGTTCATTGATGCTTTGGAGCTTGACGTGGTAGATAGGCGAGGCGGCTTACCTGATGTGCTGCCTGGTTATGTCGAAAGAGAATTGCGTAAGGCTTATACTGGGTTCAGGTCAAGCCATGTTGCTTATGAGGGTGGCCCGAGAGAACCATTCTCGGTGATATACACTGGCTTCTGGGGCTGCCGCACATTTGGTGGCAATCCAGACATCAAAGCCTTAATTCAGTGGTGCGCTGCATCTCTTGCAGGTAGTCCCATGAAGTTCATATGCTCTACTTCAGAACAGCATGCGTTTGCGGCTGCTTTAAGACGTTTTACTGAATACGCCTCTGTTATTGGCGTTGGCGCCAACGAACTCCTGCGGATATTGCTAGACCTGACGCCAGGTGACCTTAAGGGCCTGCAACATCCTATGGAGCATATTCGCAAATTGTTAAGGAGGTATACACGGTAGAGCTATAATAGTATCTCTTATATCCTACCTTGGTATCAAACTTCGTAGTATTACGCTGTCCACTGTCTAAGTCAAACAAGTGATATTTTTCGTGGAAGGTAGCGACCGGTTCCACCTTTGCAAGGGATATTACCACCTTTGCATGGGTGGGTAGGGATCTATAATACCTTTCTCGGTGACCGCTCTATTAGGGCAAGTTTGAGCGCAGCATGGTCCTTTAATGTGTTGGATGATTCTCGGTTGGTCTAGACAAGCAATTTAGGCAGGTTGGCAGTCGAACGCGGCGTCCAGCGTCGTTATCACTTGGTGTTGGACTATGATTGGGCAATGGCGTGGTTGGATCTAGGCAGGGCTTAGGTCTTAACCCGAGCCGTGGTGAAGATGGTTTGGTGCTTGTAGTACAGTGTAGCCGTTGTAGTGTAACTTATGGCGCGAGATCTAGTAGAGGGACCGTGTAAGGCCGCCCTCACGTGAGGGCACGTGAGGCGCCAGACCGAAGGGAACCCTATAAGGGCACTGGCAGCTCGGCAAACAAGGACCCACAGGGTCGGTT
>JPJV01000250.1:0-14277 GCA_000750745.1 Pseudogymnoascus sp. VKM F-4281 (FW-2241)
GCCATCCGCTCCTCCCTGAAATACTCCATCGTCGAACTGACCATTTCCCTCCTCACCTTTGCCCTCTTCGTCAACTCCGCAATCCTCATCCTCGCCGGCGCCTCCCTTCCCGGCTCCGCCGCCGAAGCCTCCCTCTTCGACATCCACGCCCTCCTCGCCTCCACCATCGCCCCCGCCGCCGGCACCGTCTTCGCCCTCGCCCTCCTCTTCTCCGGCATCTCCGCCGGCATCGTCTGCACCATCGCCGGGCAAATGGTCTCCGAGGGCGCCCTCCGCTGGACCGCCGCCCCCTGGCTCCGCCGTCTCATCACCCGCTCCATCAGCATCACGCCTAGCATCATCATCGCCGCGGCTGTCGGCAAGGACGGCCTCACCGCCGCCCTGAACGGTAGCCAGGTCGCCCTCTCCGTCGCGCTGCCCTTCGTCAGCGCTCCGATCATCTACTTCACCTGCCGTAGCCGCTACATGACTGTGCGGCCGCCGCGGCCGGTTGAGCCGCAGGCGGATGACGACAGCGATGACGAGGCCGAGGCGCTACCGAGTGTGACTCCTGGCGTGGAAGGAGCGATGAGTGAGGATGCCAAAACGGAAGGAGCGGTACCTGCCAGTACGACGACGCTACCGCCGCCGGGTGGATCGGAGGCGAAGTCTAATTCTGCACCACGCGATCCGGAGCCGCGCGATGACGTCGCTGATGCGGTTGAGGGGGCTTATGCGAGCTCACTGGACGAGGACGCGGCGGGAGAGGGGGTGGTGAACTATAAGAATGGGTGGGTGGCGACGGTGTTTGCAGTGTTGGTGTGGTTGTTTATTGCAGTGATGAATGTTGCGAACCTGGCGCTTTTGGGGCTTGGTAAGTAAAGGGGTGTGAAGGAGAAAGGGTTGTGTGTGAGAGAGAGGAGAGATAGAGAGAGGTGTGCTTAGGCTTTGGTTGTCCGTGGTTTTGGTGGACTTGGTGTGTCACGATCCACGAGGTTGGCTTCGTGCTGACTGATTTTTACGTTCTTTTGTGCTCCGTCAGGAGAGTTTTAGGTAGGAAAGTTATTCAATTTGATCATCGTTAACGCTTTCCGAAGAGTTAAGTTTAACTTTGCGTGGGCATTGGTATACAACGTGGTGTCGATGCCGATCGCGGCAGGGGTGATTTATCCTGTACATGGACACCCAAGACTGAATCCTGTGTGGGCTAGTTTGGCCATGGCGATGAGTTCTCAGAGCGTCATCTGCTCGAGCTTGGTTATAAGGACAGGCATTCCTATGGTGGGGTTCAGATCAGCCAGAGAGGTAGATTAGGTGGGGTTTCGGAGTTTAATCGTATAGCGATATTTCTTTAGTAAACCTTTGTCGAAAAAATACAAAATCGTTACACTCGATTAATTACTCATGTAACAAGGCCCATCATCCTCCATGGAGTCCCTTACGAGGAACCTTCGAATCTACACGACCGACCGAAGCCCATCAGCAATCCGTACCCCAAGTAGTTCTTAATGGCTCTGAGGTAGAAGCAGGTATAACATTGTCCCCAATTCGCAAGCGATCATCGGAAGTAAGGTTATGATTGAATGCTTTTGCGAACGATAAAATGGACGAAACCAGGTAGAGCAAGAAAAGGTTGGAGACAGTTGAAGGGCGTCTCGTAACAGGCTGACGCTAACTATGAGACAAGAAACTAGATTATGGGCATCGGCGGCTGGACATGGGAAACCGACCTGTCGGCTCCCTCATCAGTTCGAGGGGGTTTTGCCAAGCAGCTTTGGGCTTAAACCACCGGCGTCTCGGTTAACAAGTCGAGCGAGACTGTTAGCCTTCGGATCAGGCTGTTTGGCAGCTAATCTTTATTCGGCATAGCGCCAAATATCATCCTGTCTGCCCTTCTTCCAGAATAAGTCTTGGAAGCTGTGCCAACAGGTTGGAACTAGATCAATTGGCTGCTTATTGGAAAATTCAAAAATTCGCTCTGAGCTGAGAGGTTGTTTGTGGCCATGTGATTCGGTAGACGTCAGCGACGGGGACTTACGGCGTCCAGGGATCTCCGTTGGTCGCGAAATGATCTGCAAAGCCAAGAGACGTATCTGGCCCATCTAAGATCCTGGACTGACTCGAATTCCTCTCGTTTTTCTAGCTGTACTCTGGAATAGGAATATACGTAGGTCTTGCGTGACCCTCCATGCGAGCGCCTGCGGATTCGCTCCAATAAATGCGTCACAACATCCCGTCAATGTAGTACTAGGTCCGTCTGCAGGTGCGTGGGCTTGGGCACCTGACCCCGCCGCTCCCTGCATCGTTGTTTGAAAGGCGTTTTTCCGCCGCGTTGTCTTCAATTTCACGTGGGCCTTTCATGGCAAGTTCTAACGACTATCTAAAGGTTTCAAATACTAAACTCTCCAAAATTGTACCAATTACACAAACTTGGACGCCTTCGGGTGCTAATGTCCCTTGGGCACCGTTCCATCTTTACAAATCCATTAGAATTCAGCACACTTTATTTCGTAGGGGGGTACCCAGTGAATGCTAAGTATAGAAATAGGTACAAGTCACTATATCTATAGACGCTAATAACAGGACCCATTTATCTAGTCAAAAGTGGTTTAGCGCAAATACTAATATGTGTCTAAGTACCGATTTAAAAAGTACATACAGGGATCCGGATCTAAGCATCCGGTTTTCTTCCGTATATAATTCGATAGACAGAATATAGATGCAGATTTCATCGTTGAACTCATTGCGGACGCGTGCAAAAAAAATATTCGCCTCGTCCGTTGGATAATTCAGCGCCCGTGGAGTGCGCCTCCTCTGATTGATTCATGTGCCAGCATTTGTAGCGACCAAGTTCTATACGAAGTTTAGATCCTCCTATCTCACCAAGAAAACGCATCCACCTCAAGCTCAAATACTGCCTTTCCTGCTCTCCCTGCCCTGACCACCGCCGCCCTAACACTATCACAAAGCCCCCCCGGCCCGCATACCACCACGCCAATTTTCTTCCAGCCCATCTGTGCCTCCAGGCCCAGAAGCGCATTTACGTCTAGCCTCTGACCCACCGTCACGTGCTTCTCGGCCAAACTCTCCAGGAACGGATCCAGCTCTCGAACCATACATTCGGCGCTTTCCTTTACGCTCCAGCAAAGTTTGACGTTCGTGTGGTTGCTAACAAAAGACAAGAGGGCCGTTATGCCGATTCCCCCGCCTATAAGTAGCAGCCTGTCGCATTTCAGCACAGACTTGGTCGAATTATTGGGGTATGGTCCGTCCAGTAGTGTGAGAAGTAGGTCGTGACCTTTCAATAACTTCGTCACGCCGTTGGACTTCCTGATAAATAGGGTTATTCCAGCTGTCGTGGTATTCCGCTGCCGAACTTCGGACACGGCCGTGATGTCGCCGCTCTTCTCCACGTCCTGGTCCTCGGATGGTGTGCTGCGGGGCGGTTCGGCCCCGTGCCCGACACTCTGGTTGCGTGATAGCAACAGGGACGTTGGGATAATAGAGAAGGGGTGGTTCTGCCACGGCTTCAAAGGGCTAAGAGTTGGGAAGAACGCGTATGCATGGCGACCCGGCAGCGCAGCCCAACTCACGCCCTCAACGTCCACGCGCACGATACTCGAGCCGATTTCTGTTACCTTTGCGCGGCGGACTCCAACTTTGGAAATGCGCAGAACGCGGATAACGCGGTCGAAGAACCAGACCGCACAAGCGGCGTAGATCCAGAATTCGTAGCCCCATTTGCGGGTGAACAGGAGCTCGACGTGGTACCAGGACCCTGCGACCACAAATACAGCAAGAATAACGTGCATGATCAGGAATGCCTCGTAGGACCGTCGGCGCATGTATAAGGGGCTTATCACGAGCATGATGCAGACGGCGAGTGTGGCGACGATGCCCCAGATCCAGTACTCCTTTTTTGTCTCCTCGTTGAAGGTTCCCATGTCCATGTAGAGGACTAGCTCTAAGATTGAGTGAATAATAACCTGCAATGCGAAGATGCGGGCGATCCAGCGGTGGAGGAGGAGGTAGGTCGAATGTGACCAGTTGGTAAACCACAACAATATATTATTCCTACCTGAAAACAAGATGACAAGAGGAGCAAGCGCAAAGGCTAAGACGCCGGTGCGGGCGGAGGAGTAGGCCATGATTTCCTGGTAGGTGCTTGCGAACCATTCGTTGGGTTGAGTAGAATGGTAGTTGACCGCGGATAGGATGATACTCAGCGTGAAGAAGAGGGCGATATAAAGGCTCTGGCCAACAGTAGGCGCATTTCCGAGGAGGTATGGAAGTGGCCGGGCATGGTACGTGCCAATGATAGTTGGGTAGACGAGATACGGTTTGATCTTTTCGAATATGCTAGTCATATACGGAAAATGACCGAGAAGGGTAAACAGGATTGGAGTGGCGAATCCTGTGATGAGAAGCACCAGTCTAGCTCAGTGGGTCAGTACCTGATTTTATTTTATGCTTAGAACTCTGAATCCATACCCATATCTGGCATGTAAGGTCTCTTGCTCTGCAAAATGCTCCAATGTCCTCTTCTGAGCCTCCCATGAAGCATTCGACACAGTTGCGGTGCCGTTCAAAATTTCTTTCGCTTCCAATTGCTGTTTTGGTGGCTCGGTAACCTGCTGAATTGCTTTTGCATACGTCCATTTTGGGACAACAATTTTGGCTCCAGTAGCCTGTTCTCCCCAGTACTTTTCCAACCTCCAGGCTTCGATGTTGAATTGTGCGCAGGTCGAATTCACGCACCAAGCGAGAGTTGTGAGGAAGGCGGTATCGCCCGCTCGACACTCCGGAGTTGTCGTCATGGCTCCGCCATGGCCCATACTGCTGCTGTGTCCTCCTTCTCCATGGCCAGAGCATGAGAGCGGGGCGGATGCGATGGCTGCACGGCACGCAAACGCGCAGGAGGGGTTATACATTTCGATGCCATGTCCTATGAATGCAAAGAATAAGGGTAAAGAAATATAGACCAATGCAAGAATGGAAAAAAGTCGCATGTTGACGGTTCGCACTTATTCCAAACTCGGCTCTCGCGAAGTCTGGTGATGCAGCGATCAACGTGAGAGGGACTGACTTGGTGGGGGCAGAGGAACTGGAGGAACCTAAGTTGCCGGGTGGAAAGTATGGTATTTAAAAGAGACCCAGAAGAAGTCTTGGGTTTATAGACGTACATGGGCCTGTTGTAGGCTAATATTCCTTTGCTCCAAATTCACCTGCTCATAGGCAACCATACTTTTATAATCCTGTCAATCCAGTCCCTGTCCAAGGATAAGGTCGCAAACCTTCTCAGCCAAGAGGCCAAGGTGCCAAGTGGCGTATATTCTGGGTCAAATGTTGGTCGTGAGCGAGTTTCCGGTGCTCGGTCCAATCAGAGCCTAGATTCACCAGCGACAGCGGTGAGCAAATCCGCTTGCAGGTGTTCACAGAAGTATACCCAACAAAGGTTGATAGCTAGCACAAGATTTCCGTCACCATGGGTCGTCACGTGTTTGCCTAGATGGGCTGAGAATGATGTTGGGAACCACCTATTATATTGACAACAAGATGCATGATCTCAAAGATTCCCCCTCAAAGTCAAACTTATTTGCCAAAGCATGACATAATATGCTTAGAGACACCTCATCAAGTACCCCATCCGATCATCCCAGTGCAGTTCGACATCTCCGCTCCCCTCCCCCTCCACACTGCCCCTGCATCATTACACAGCGCAACTGCGGCGCGTAGGTCTTTTCCCATGTCTGCCGGCCCAGAGGCAACGACCTGCACCCCGCTTCCGTGGTGATGCACGCGCTCTACATACAGGTCACAACATCATGCATTTTTGGATGGCAGTCACTCAACCACACAACCTCGAAATCTTGCTGTGCCCCTGGAAGATCTAGTGCTCGTCGCTCTCCAACCTTTGTAATGTCATTCCATTTCCCCTCCTCAGAAGAAGAGCGTAAACCAGGCTCTGACTCGCATGTCACGAAGAGGCGAATCTCAACACTGAGTCAGAGCCACAAGCCAGTTTCTTGAGCGCCTCGAGCTCGGGTCCTATCCACTGGAAGTCCATCCCCTGTCGGACGACGCAAAGGAGCTGCACCAGCCCGTTCCCAGTTTCGCCTTCCAAGAGCGTCAAGTGCCACTGGGAGCGAGAGCGAGATGCCGGTCCCACCAGCAATCGCAAGAACGTGCCCCCGTAAGGATCGGTACCATAGGGGCCGGTTAGCAGCACTGGCGTCACCGATCCAGATTTAGCTAATTCAACTGCCAAAGCACCCAGCTTCGACGTCTCGCCGGACCGGCAACGGATGATTTAAGTATGGTGGGGGTTGGTGGGGGTTGGTGGGGTGACATTGCGGAACCGAAGCGACGGTGAAGGGGTGGGATTGCCAGATTGAGAGCGCCGGGAAGCAGAGGAAGAAATGTTGTCCAGGCGTCCACGGGCCGTGGTTGTGCTCAAAAACTAGGGGGAGAACACGGCCGGAAGGATCGTCGTAGTATTGCACTTTTGCTTGGGCTGGTGAGAATTCGAAGGCTAAAGGTGATTAGATTCGGCATCAGATTTGAAGAAAGACGGGACATACCACCAAATTCCAGGTACCCCACGTCTATCAACCAATGCGCAGGAGTCTCACACCACGGTCTAAGAAGATAACTGCAAGGGAGACAATCATCCAACAAGCCAATTTCGACCAGTGCGCCCAGCACGATCTACACCGGTGCCACAACAACGTGCGTGACGCGGAAGAACTCATGCCCAACCTGGTGCTGATTGGGAAGGCCGTCGCCAAGCTGGGGCCCTGGATATGACGTACTTCTATCTCGCCCATGTTGTCGGTCTAACGCTGGAGAAAGGAGGCAGTAGAAAGAGACGCCAGCGTGGAAGCCGCCTTTAAGGACGGGACAGGAGGTGGATCCGAGATGCTTGTGCCAAACATATCAAAGTTTGAGGATCATCTCGCGCGAGAGCCAGCATAACTACCGGTGTCTTTCGGCCAAGACGGAACTGAGAGTGAATTGGTAGCTGGTAAAGAAATAGCCTGGCAGGCTGCAGGCAGGACCTCGAGTGGAAGGAGGACGGCGACTATTTTTCTCGACTCCAGTCCTGCAATGTATCTGTGGGGCACCCTGTTTCTGTGAGACCTATGGTGGGATTAGGCGAAAATAGCTTAGAGCACGAGGACTTAGGTTACGAAACGTGCTCAAAGTCGTGCAAATATGCTCAATTGCGCTGTTCCACTCGGAACGACTGCCCTTCGCTGAGCCTGACGGATTATTGGCGTCATTCTTGACCACAGACCAGTACTTGCCAAGACCTTTGAGGAAATAGGAACCACCGAGGCTGACGGTGAAAACTTGTAATTATTTGATAAGAAGCGCCAGAGATCCGCAATGAAGAGCTGGAGACTTCTCGAGGGCTGCAATATCTCAGCCCGTCTGGCTCACATCATCTCCTCACTCGTACTCTCTCATTAGCTACCATCTACCGTCGCGATGGATCATGGGTCGATGCCGATGTCGAACTCGACATCCAGTATGGACATGGGCGCAAGCTGCAAAATATCCGTGAGCACTCCTCTCGCGGTATACCTTCAAACCTAAGAATGGGCCTAGATGCTGTGGAACTGGAACACAGTCGATGCCTGCTTCATCGCACGAACATGGCAAATCACGTCAACTTCCATGTTCGCTGGTTCCTGCGTCGGTGTCGTTCTGCTTGTCATATCTCTAGAACTCCTCCGCCGCCTAGGCAAAGAATACGACAGGCTTATCCTGCGACAATTTCAGCGACACATTGCCCTCCTGCCCGAAGCTCCCGTGTGTGCAAGCCACACAGGCATCGCGCCATCCGATGGCAAGTCCCAGAGCCATCAATGCAATGGGAATATGTTATTACCCGCCACCTCATCATCGAGGATCTTTCGGCCAAATCTCTTTCAGCAGGCGGTCCGGGCAACGCTGCATATGTTGCAGTTCTCTGTCGCGTACTTTGTCATGTTATTAGCGATGTATTATAATGGCTATTTCATCATTTGCATCATTATTGGCGCATGGCTTGGAGCGTTTGTGTTTAGTTGGGATAATGTTAATTTTGAGTGATTAATTCTGGTCCAGGATGAGGATAGAGCTGACTATATGCAGGGGCCCGCGTGAGAACGCAACTGTATGTTGTGGGTAGGGTGGTGCAGCAATGGAAACAAATGGTCCCATCAACAAGGAGTACAACTTTCACAGAACTAGATAACTGGGCCGACCTCTCCATGATATTTTCAGTCAATTAATAGATGGCATTCCCGTCCCTGAGAAATTAATGCCGCATAACAATATATACAAGGCGATAGAGACATTAAATTATGACAACCATGCACTCTCATGGAGATAACGGCATCACTTCTGTCGACCACCAACAACCTCCACATCTCCTGTCAAGCTTCTCGTTCTTCCAGCGCAGCCAGAAGCGAAGCACAGTACAGTAGCAACTGCGGCGCATAATCTACAGAAGAGGGACAGGGTGCTACTGGCTGTAAGATAGCGGGGTTTGTTGGAAATAGGGTACGGATACCTTGTGTAAAGGGTGACATTCATTTTAGTAGATTTTTGGCGTAAAAAGAGAAGTCTGGGACGTTATACATTTGGTCTAAGAATGGAAGACGAAACCCATGAAATTGTGACGTTAAAAGCGGAGTAAACCTCCATAGCCATCAAGAACATATTGCTTCGAGTATATTCAGTGGCACCATCAGTGGCTTGATTCGTCGGAAAGGGAATTGAGGTTGTCTTAGGTATTAGCCGGTTTGCCAGGTCCATGGCTGCCTTCTCCCTCGACCCCTCCATCTCCATGTCGCTTTGCATTAACCAACACCAGTCTTCACCTCATCCATCGCACTCAGATATGTTACTAAACTCTGTATTGATATGTGAAAAAGAGCTAGTAATAAACTGACGCCCTGTAGAATAGAATAGGTGTTGAGTGTGGGCAAGAACCCCATCCATCAAACGAAATCTCGAAAAATACAGTCCAGCGAAAAGAGTGACAATTCAACTTAAAAACACCCAAGTAGCGCAACAGTGCTACACAGCCTTGTTGCAATGACATTCACCACTTCACCCTGAGCTTCGCATAGCCCTCCAAAGGGAATGTCTTAATGCTTGACAAAACTTTTCGCTTTGGGGATAGTTAGAGCCGCTACAATGACCGGCACAACGCTTACAATCTCGCCGAGTCCGGCGTAGGCAGGCTCAATGCGAACTTTCACAAAAGCGCCGGCGGCAAGCAAGATTGCGAGAACATTGTAGACAGCCGACCATGCGAAGTTGAATACCATACGACGGAAAGCGGCCTTGGACACGTCAATCAGCGTCAGAATGCCCTCAAGCCCAGAGAGCAAGATGACATCGGCCGTTGCTCGAGTAATGTCAGACGAAGAGCCGATTTGGACTCCAACATTAGCTTGGGCGATGGCGACTGCGTCGTTGGTACCGTCGCCACAGAAGAGGACTACCTTGCCTTGCGCCATCAAATCGTGGACGTACTTCTGTTTGTCTGCGGGGGATTGACGTGAAGCAACATTTTCGAGCTGGATAGAGACGGTGCTTGCTACGTCTTCGACGACTTTGGGGGCATCTCCGCTGACAATGTGAGTCCGAATATTTCGCCGTCTAAGCTCCTCAACAACAGCAGGTGCTTCGTCACGAAGGTTACTTTTCATGCCAAACGCTATGAGAATTTCCGAGTCCAGTGTAACACAGAGGAGAGTCATGCCTCGACTGATCAATTGCGCAATCTCAGGGGCTTGTTCGATTTCAAGCCAGTACGGATTCCCAGCCTTGACAATCGAACCATTCCAATTGGCAGAAATCCCTGCACCGGGAATGGATTGAACGTCATCTAGGTCCATGGGAGGACTTTCCTTTTTCTGCAAGACGGAGGCTACTGCAAGCGAGACGGGATGCCCATTGTCTCGAACCAAAGACTTCACGATTGAGAATACTTTAGATGAAGACAAAGACGTAGTCATGATTTCCTCGAGAACAACTTCGAGGTCGCCCTTGGTGAGAGTGCCTGTCTTGTCGAAGACAACATCGGTAACTTTGTGCCCCCTCTCAGTGGCGTCGGCTTGCTTGATAATGACGCCGGCTCGAGCAGCGACGCCTCCAGCGACGACCAACACCATTGGTACGGCCAGACCCAACGCACACGGGCAAGACACCGCGAGGACCGCGATTCCATAGGTAATAGCCAGGCCCACGGCTCCTCCACCATTTTTACCACGAAGTTTCAACCCTACAACAATCCAGATTATGAATACGATGACTGAAATTGTAGTGACGGTAGGAATGAACCAACTTGCAACTTTGTCTGCTAGATCCTGAACACGTGGTTTAGAGCTGTACGCATTCTCGACCAAATTTGCAATGTCGGTGATGCTGTTCTTGCCTGGGAGACGAGTGAGTCGAGCTGTCAATGTACCAGGACCATTGATGGTTCCTGCAATGATGTTTTCCCCAACACCTCTCGAGACTGGTACACTTTCGCCAGTAATCATAGACTCGTCTACCGCGCTGGATCCGTGAAGGATCTCGGCGTCTGTAACGATCTGTGAATGTGGCGGGATGGAGATAGTATCGCCGAACTGAAGCAGTCGAGCATCAAGCTCAACAGTGTTTCCTGAAGGCTCAACAAGTAGTGCCTTCTCGACCTGCAATGATCTCAACGAAACAGCAGCAACGGCCTTCATTCTGGCGATCGCTGCAACTAGTCGCCCGAACAGAACAAGGGTAATCAGCAAAGTACTGGTTTCGAAGAATTCCTCGGTTTCCAGCGAGTATCCGGCATGGGCGAGTCCAAAAGCAACGACCGAATACCCATATGCAGCAGAAATGCTGATGACGACGAGCATGTCCATTTCGATAACACGATTGTAAAGGAGCGATTTGATTGCTTTGGAGTAGAACTCAGGAACAGCAAGGGCCTGCACCAAGGTCGCAAGAACGATGGAGATAATTGAGCGAGTATCGTAGGGCACCGGGGTGTTAGCCCATGCAAGTACGACGACTGGAAGGGTCAAGATAGTGGCACAAATAGTAGTGATGGACATCTTGAAGAGTCTAGCTCGTCCGTCTGTCCAAGCTCCGTCCTGTCCCGGACCAGCAAGTCGGGCGCCATCTCCAAAAGAGAGCAATGATCTGGCCCCAATGACAGTTGGATCGAAGGTGATCCGATAAGATTTTTTATCGAGTGTCTCAAATGCTGTCACGCCAAGGGGCATTTTGGAGGAGTATTGCTTCGCGGCATCGGCATCCATGACGACATCAAGGGTTTGGTTGTCAGTGATGACCCGGGAACAGCGAAGTCCTGTGGCCCGCTCGGCTTTGAGAATCACATCTTCTACTGCAACCACCTCAGAGTCGAGATCAAACTCAGCCATGCCGGTGACGAAGACAACTTGGACGTTGGAAATGCCACTCATGGAATTGAGACTGCGAGTCATCTTATTGGCGCAACCTGAGCAATCCATTCCACCTACAGTTAGCAAGACGTGCTCGCGCGCAGCTGCCTTCTCGGGGTCGGCTTGAGTGACTACCCCACGTGAAGCGGGAGCCTTTGCATCAAGTGTTGGGTGGCAGTCGTCTGAGAAACGATGAGTGTGGCAGTCGTCAGACTTGGAGTTGCCATGCTGAACATTTAAATGCTTCATGCCACGGCGGGCCGAAAGAGTATTGGAACCCTTCTTCAGAGAATCTCTGCTCGTAGATTGGGCCGTAGACTGTGCTGCTCCAGCCATACGTGCCGAAGCTGAAGTGCTTGTTGGCTTACCACAACACGTATCTATATGGGTGGATAGCACGCTCTTGCAGATACATCGGGCTGATTCGAGGTAAGAAGTGTACTTGTCAAAAGCCGCACGCAGATGTGCACTGCAAGCCTTTCCCATGTGTCGACCATCCTCTCCGTGCTCGTGCTGGTGCTTGTTTCCCTTGGAGGAACCAGAGGCGTAAGGGTGGTCAAGGTGATCGAAGTGGTGTTTGCCGTGGAAAGTGGAGTTGTGACCGACATAATAGTTGCTAGAATGATCGTCCCCGGAATGCTCGTCACGATCATGTTCACGGCCACAGCAGCCTCCCAATTCGGTGGCCTCTTGCACCTTCACATCTCCGTCACAGCACCCGCTGTCACAGGCATCACCTTGCCCTACTGTACGCAACGCTACAGTATCTAATCTAGAGGGCGGTGAAAAGGACGGAGTCGCACAGTTGTTTGCGTCCTTTTCGCAAGCAATTTGACATTCAATCGCAGCAGCGGTCTCAATACACTCCCCTAACCGGGAAAACGTCAGCACATCTTCCATGAATACATAATTGCCGAGTAGAATTACGATCACATCCCGCCGAACCCGTCTTACCAATGTCACCGCAGCAACCATCGGCAAGGAGGCCAGCGGCGCTTTTGAGGGCTGGCTGTTCCGTTGTTGGAAATCCTGAGCTGCAAGCATCAACACACCCTGACGGTGGGGATGCGGGCGACTTGTGATGGTTCTCTGGGGAAGCCATGATGGCTGCAGTCGTCGAGGTGTGAGGTGAGGTTATTAGAATGATCAGGAGGCTGGACTCGATACGTTGGTAGGAGGAAGAATGCGACGGAGGCCCGATGGTTGGGAGCAGGAGTAAGATATTCGTACCTTTCTCCAAGTACCGACTGCAAAGGAAGTGACTGATGAGTATCACGTGAGTGCCGAGACATGACGCGTAATCATGACGCGTAATCATTTGGGGAGCAGAGGCAAGGAGTGTTCTTGACACCCAATCAAGGCGAGGCAGGACACAGAAGCCATCGCATCCTCATTCTCGTCCTCCATGGTGGCAGCCATCCTAACGTCAAAGAGCGTGTCGCGATGTGGGAATTATGCTGACTGAGCCCGTCGAAACTAGTAGAATCTTTGCTAGGGCATACGTGAGTGTCAGAAGAATGTCCTTAACATACTTCGTAGCCTCAGCTAGATACAATTCTGTTTTATTATTCTGCAACAGTATTTAATATTGTTTGTATTGAGTCTTACACAGGTGCTCGCAATACTAGATCCTTCGGCTTAACTGTTCTAGTGTCCTGATCGTTACCTGTCCATCCCACGGGTGAGTTTATAGATGCGTTTACGTGGGATTCTCCTTCATAATTGTCCAGTGGTTCAAAAAGTAAATCACCATCTTGTGAAGCAAACGACTCTTCCACAATCACGTCGCCTTGTTGTTAAATTTCCAAAGGATAAAAGTGCCCCCTGAAATGCTGGTGCACTTGGGTACACGCCGAGTGAAGGGCCGGTCATAGCATAAGCTCGCTGAGAGTCTGGAATAGTTCCTTCAAGAGCCGATTGCAAAGCTCTGACAGTTGATCGGAAGGGTGTGTCTAAAGTACTATCCCTTTGTGATGGTAACCCAATTTCTACTATGCCTGGGAGAAGGGCAGACAGGTTGCCGATATGCTCCCTTAAACCTGGGTGAAGGAAGTCGATACAGACCGAAAGAGGACTTGGGTGTTCTAAAAAGACCTTGCACGACACGTTTGACAAGTATAGAGGAGGGTTTGAAGGAGAGAAGATGGATGGCGACGTGGCTTGTCACTCAGTATTGTCGAATATTCTCTTCACTTCAACACAGGCTTCTCTGTATGCCTGCTCCCTCCCCAAGCTTCTCTTAAACAGATTGGGGCTTTTGTCCCAGGCGTGGCGCACCCCGGTTATCATTCTGTACTGCACTCTTTTCTTGAGAACTCGAATCAGGCGCTCTTTGAACCTCTCAGTCTCAGCCCGCAATCCATCCCATTCACAGGTACAGATGATGATGTCCTCTGGCAGAGCTCGCAGTATGTCATCCGGGGCAACACCTGGAGACAGATATGGGTCGGATAGAGAGACGCCATGGGGCGGATAGAGATAGGAGGCGTCGAAGAGCTGTGTAAAAAATTCCGGAAGCTCTTGATCTGGTCGTATGTTGGTTTTTCTACGCTCCTCCCTGGTGTTCGTCGCAAAGTCTGTGGCCGGGTACCAGCTCATGATGACTACCACCTTGCCGTCGCTCCTCGGAACGACTGTCTTTAGCTGTCCCTCATTGCAGCGCTCCCTTCGACGACGTATCTCGTTCTGTAGCATTAGGGGCACTGTAAATGCCATGTTACCCCCAGATGAAAAGCCGCTCACGCCAATCTTGTCAGCATCGATGTTAAGCTGCTCTGCATTCTGTAGGAGATAAAGTATCGCGTCGACGCCATCTTCGACAGCCGTAGGGAAGGGGTACTGCGGTGCCAGG
>JPJV01000251.1:0-14707 GCA_000750745.1 Pseudogymnoascus sp. VKM F-4281 (FW-2241)
AGCCCAGACACCACCTTCTCGTAGTAAGATAAGATAGCGTAGATAATCAGCCTTCATAACAGGGTCGTTTAACTTCGTGAATACCTCAGCGATACGTGCAAAGTAGGATTGGACATAGGCGTCATTATTAGTATCCGTAATACGCTCGTAACGCCAACCGGGGTTGATGATTCGCCATTGGTGTGGGAAGCCGGTTGTCCTTTCGGGTTCAGAGTCGTCTTTCCAACTTTGCCAGATCTTCGAGGGGAATGGTTGCAATAGGAGAGAGCCTTGTTAGGAGTTTAGAGTCAGCCCTCAAGACCAAGGGTAACGCGATTGATAGGGAGAATGGACTTTGGTGCTTACCGTCACGATAGGTGTATGTGTAGTGACTACCCAACAAGAGTATGGTCAAGAGCCCCGCTAGCATAGCGAATATATGTTTCCTAGGTATATTCATTGGGACCGAACGGAGCTATTTGGAGCCGAAAAGTAATGAATGTGTTTCAATTTGCACAGTTGAGATGTGGGACTCGACTGCGATGTACAAGTCGTGTAGTCCTAGGTGAGGCAAAAGGGGTGAAGGACTGGTGGAATGAAACGTAAAGACCAACGAGGAATGAGCATAGGAGAGTAACAAGGACAGAAGACAGGAGTTGCAGTATGTATACCGCCATGTTATTTTTACATAGTCGTGTGGTGGTTTACTTACGCGTGGTGGCACTTTGCAGCAGAAAATTGAGGTGTATCACCGGGTGATAAACAGAAGACCGCTGCTCTTTCAAATTGTGAGCCATTATCTCGGTCAGCTTATTACCATTTCTTGACGGGCATACCGGACTTAAGTCACGGTTGCATCCGCAACTGAGAGGCAATCTTAGTTTCAGAGTGGCCACGATTTACACCACGCCGTCGTCGTCAATGGCTTCATTGTCCACGTGATCTTAACAATTGGTTTACCTGTGGAATATGTCTAATGCCGAATAACTTTAAATATACAAGAGACTTGAGATGCGCGTGAGCGCTGTCATCTCGCGAGCAACTGGCTACCCTGAATCCCATGGAGCACAGCTTCGATGAGCAGACCCAAGACAGCGATAAATTTGAAGTGGTGCCTCATGTTCACATTCACAGCCACGAATGTGACTGGCCAACTTCCCCCTGCACACAGTTCGCCATTTGGCCCTTTCATGGTTGCTCGTTCGAGGGCAATTCGCTCCAAGTAAAGCCTCTTTTCATAGGCCATTCGTGCAAATGAGCTTGCGCGTGCTTCGTCGCCATGCGTGATGCAGATCTGAAAGGCATCGTAACAGACTTGAGTCACTCGGGCGTCGGTGATGCCCTCCACTTGATAGAGCGATAGTAACTCGCGACAATCTGCAAGAGCATTTCCTGGGCTGGTCATAAGTCGACTCGCGTCGCCAATTGCATCGTCAAGCATTTGGATCCGGACTTGGCGACCGTCGCTCAGCTTGAGGACTTCGTCGGGTTGGGAGCAAAGATCACATGTACAATCGAACTTGAATCTTTCTTTCATCCGCAGGCGACGCCATTTAGAAGGCCAGCTCATTGCAGCTCATCATATTTTCTCTTAGCAGAAGTTCCAGTGGAAAGCTGCGAGCAGTCGTCGCCAAACATCAGCCGCCATCCCTCTTTCCGCCAGAGAAGACAGCCGCAATCAGCCGCTCGGCATAGTGTGGACTGTGGCATACCCAGCATACGGCAAAGCATGCTTGCCCAGCAGTCGTCGCCAAACATCAACCGCCATCCCTCTTTCCGCCAGAGAAGACAGCCGCAATCAGCCGCTCGACATAGCGTGGACTGTGGCACACCCAGCATACGGCAAAGCATGCTTGCCGACAGTGGAGTACTGCTGTATAGGCGGTTCAACCCAACGTCATGAAAGCCAATAGAACGAATGGATTTCTTGTTGGTCTCAAAAAAGTCCTTGATGACCTTTTCAGAAGCGACCACTCCACACATGTCAAGCTGATGCAGATCAAATACGCAGTGAGACAGCAGTTCTAGAACACGTTCGGAGACCCCACGCACGCGCAGGACCTTGACGTTCTTCAGCAGCTGTCTTAGAGACTCCGACAGAGGGCCCAGATTAGATTCTGCCCATGAGTCGTAGAATGGAAGCTCGAAGTGCAATAAGCTAATGGTAGGAATGGCAACGCCTGCGCTTCTGGCACGCTGAATGGCGCTCGAAACGACTTTTAAATGGTGTTTGTAAAACTCATTTTCTATGACCATGTCTGGGGTCAACAGCCAGCCGTCATCTTCTAGCACCTTACAGAAGGACAATCTCACCTCCTGCAACAAAGGTAGTGCACAGAAGACAGATGATAGAATCAGGTCAGCACCCTCATCGACGATGCTGCGCTGCTCTCTACAAATGCCGTGAACGGTTGTGTATATGGCCATGTACGAATGGAACTCATCTGTTCCATACCTAGCGTCGTACAAATCTTTCGCTTGATCCACGTGGTTGTCAGGAGTTAGAATATCGGACCTAAAACGGTCAAAATCTAGTATTTCTACTCGATTTCACGAGTAGTATTAGCGTAAGCTTAGCGAGCCCTAGAGATACGTACCAGTCTTCAGCAGTTCAGTGATTTCATAGGTGAAGGAGGCAATATGGCTGCAAATATTTGATTTCAAGAGGTCGTTGAGTCCCTCAATCCCGGCCTGAGAGAACTCAAACTTCACGTGACGAAAGAGGATTGACAGACAGGCTTGTCTGAGCCGTTTGCTGGTGCAGGAAAGATCTTTGATCTCCCAGACTGGAAGATGGTCGACAACGGCGTGGAGAATCTCCGTCGGGAGCGTCTCAAGGCGCGTTAATTCGGGAGTGCCAATGCTCATTATGGAAACGTCGGAGGGCTGCGAATGGATCGATTGCGGGTAAGGCAGATGTAACAAGGACAGAAGACCAGGAGTTGCAGTATGTATACTTTATAGCAGCGCCATGTTCTTTTTACGTAGTCGGGTGGTGGCACTTTGCAGCAGAATATTGAGGTGTATCACCGGGTGGTGGCCAGCAGAATTTTGAGCCATTATCTCGGTCAGCTCATTATCACTCTCAACCGGACGTGGGATTTAAGCTTTGTGCAGTAGTGCACTTGCAACGTCCCTTAGTCCTTCCTGGGAAGAACTCTGCAATTTCGTCCCATGGCAATTTGTCATCCTCTTTCAGCTGTATCAACAGTTCGTCATCAGCTGCTGAATATGTCGATTGCCTACCAGGTCTGCTCACAATTCGTTCTCGCAAAGGCGGTCGCTTTCTCTGCTTCTGCACAGCTGGCGGTGGCCTTTTTGCATGTGCGCAAACCCGTGAATGAGCTGACCCTCCAACTGGTTCCCCGCTAGATGTGGAATTTGATATGTGGAGACCGATTGACGGTTTGAACGAATCTGGAAGATCTATCAGCCTGAACTCTAGGCTGTAAGTTGTCTCTCGCCCGATCCTCACACACTTTGAGAAAGCCCTGAAGAGGATATTCTTGCTAGTCCGCGCCTAGAATTGACTCCGCATCGTCTGGTGAGCTCCGAGAAACTGTAGAACCTCGAGTAGTGCAGGTCTGAGCTTGGGCTATAGTGGATGAGCACGTGTGGACCTTCTTGCTTGTGGCGGTTTCAGTCGCGTCAGAATCTATGCGGCGCCGCTTTCGTCGTCTTGGAGGCAGCACATCCTCGTCCTCATCATGGTCGATTCATCTATACACAAAGTTATCCATCAATCGGAACAAAAGAAAAGGAAAGGAAAGGAATCAGACTTACCGCAAGAAGCTTCAAGGCCAGAAGCATTGGTGATGCCAGTCGGGGTGGCCATCGTCGCGTTGTTGAAAAGGAAGGAAGAAGGAAACTGAATTCGTGGAGGGGTTCGAAATATCATGGGGGTTTTACGCGTCTTGGTCACATGACATACGCCTAATCACGTGCCCACTTACGGCAGGCTGCATTACAAACCGGCGCCGTAGGCGCCGGTCGACAATACTCGTAGCATCATGATGTTCCACTGGAATTCCGAACAGATATAACCGCCGACTCGGCCCTAGAAGCCCCTTCATATAATGGCCTAGGCAATGTAGCGTATTTTAAAGTTTTTGCAGTTAAAAAGCTCGTAGTTGAACCTTGGGCCTGGCTGGCCGGTCCGCCTCACCGCGTGCACAGCTTGTCGAGTGGCTAGAAACAAAACAACAGACCCATCTGAGTTGTCTCCCCGGGATGTCTTTCCTATCAATCAGCCTTCGCGGCCATAGGCGGGTACTTTTCGCCGTCCTTCTCGACCTTCGGCTCACAAGTGCACCACTTCTCAAAAGGAATTGCGCCTAGAATACTAGGGATATGATTGCCGCAACCCCACCAAGATGCCTTTCCTGGAAAAGACTAGTATCAGAGCCTTAGATCATCTTAAAAGAAAAAAGTCCCAGAGGGAGAAAAAAGTGAAGAATAATCAACGGCAGAGGGATGGTACGAACCGCACGTAGAGCAGGTTGCCGTTTTACACATTTTAATCGGAATTGTAGGTATAATTCTTGGTAGCGAAAGCAAAAAAAAGTGATTGTATTAATGGGACAGAAACGGCATTCAGAGAGGATATGATACAGATTACATTACCTCGCAAAAGTTGGAGGATGGAATATATACAATCATGCATGTGGCGTATGACGTCACAAATGAGGTCAACGAAGTCGGCGCAGTAATTATAAGCCTCAGGCCGAAAATGATTGAGCCTAAGGCTGTCAGTGGCGTAGATAATTGCAGTACAAGATGCTGTTTCCGGTAAGCGTATTGACATCGCCGAAGGGGCTACAGTATCAAGTCGGCGAGCGTAAATTACATCATCCCACTTTGATCTACTGCTGCGTATTTTGATTAGTTCACGGAGACATGGCCATGGTCAGTGAGATATTGTGTAACGCTGAAAGAGGCTTACCATAGGGGACATGTGCGTGATATGTTGAGAAGCCACGGATCGATACAGGCGGGGTGGAATTTGTTGTTGCAAACGGATGTCGTCGCCTTTGACGAAGTCTATTGTGCAGATAGAGCATGCGAGGCTTTCAGAAGTCTGATTATCATGAAAGAAACCACTCAGAGCCTTTACCGGTACAGTGGGACTGGGACTGGGACGATGGTCGGATTGTGAGGTGGTTGGCTTTCTGCACTTCCCCTCATCTTCCGCAAGCTCAATATCTTCGCGATTGGCTCCGCCAAACTTGACAATCGGAATAGTCTCGTAGCTCTTCCAAGACCTTTTACTCGACTCTGCTTTGGTCTTCCCAGCCCTCCCTGTCGGGGACCATATTGCTCAGGGTGGAGATTGACTCGGACAACAGCGATCGCAAAGAGTATAATAAAGAGTATCATGAATATGCCGCCGACAGTATAGAGGATGCCCAGCATGACGTGATCTGATTGAGCTGGCGGCATAGGGTGGTGGCCAGAGGTTTGATTAATCCCAACCTTCGAAATCGGCGTCGTACCTTGTGCTGAGACCAGTGGAACTGAGAGCAAGACGGTCCAAGACAATGGTATTTTATGAAGGGGATTTGAACGGGAATCCCCTTCATAAAAAATCATGATCGCGATTGTAGCTTAGGAAAAGCACAGATCGGTGTTTCTTACTTTCTTGTCTTCTAGCTCTACCACGATAGTAATACTGTAAGGAATGCTTCTCTTATCGTGCGTCTGTTGTTGCTTGGGGTCATACCGAGTGTGCGAAAATCCGCACAAATATCGCAATTACCGCCACACGAAGATAGGTCTCTTGTCTAACAGGCTTTACCCAGCCGTGCGCTATTCAGCAGATAATTACCGCTCATGGTACTAATGTCTAATGTTATGAAAACGCTAAAGCCATAAGAAGGTACCACTCTATCACAGCTAGCCTCCCTTATGACTCTCCTACGATCTCGACCCCAGGATCATTTTCAAGCCCTTTTCAGATCCAAGGGCAATTTAGCTTGACTGGGATTTCCTGGGATGGTGTTAGCACAGGACCTGGGGAAACAAAAGCAGTTTATCAAATTGAGAGCATTTTTTTCCATGGGTTTCGCCAGCAGCTCACAGGCAAGGAAAATTATCAATATCAAGGTCTAGGCTAGCCGTGGCAAGCCGTGTTTTGGGACCCAACCTCCGGAGACTAATCTACTTTAGATTATACGCAAGGGGGGATATTGTGGGGTGAGTCTGGGATAAGGGGGTACGCAGCGGGTTCTCTGCGGTGCATAGTGGGAAAAGGGTGTCACTATTCCAGAAAGCATTAACAATTCCAGTTTCCTTCCCAAGAAAGCCATCGCACCGTCAGGTTTGCGCTAGTTTGAGAGCATTTCGTCGTCGTCGAACATGTTTCCCATGGCGGGCATGCGCTACAGAATTCGCTTATCCTCGCAGGTGGCGCAGCGATGTAATACTGTACTGTATATCCACTTAGCGGAGGGGTAGGGGTCAAAAAAGGCCGACGATCCTGACAACCTTGCATCCTCTCTAGCCTCCGTCAATGCGTCAATGCCTTCAACTGACTACCATCACGCCATCTACCGCAAAAGCAAGCAGCCAGCACAGCCCCTCTGGCACTCGGTCCAGCCGTGTGGACGGCGTACGATGCACAGCCCCAGATATGAGGCTAGTTTCACCAGATCAAGAAGACTCCCATCACACAACAAATAACATCACGGCTTTGTTTCCATTCCACAACAGCAGGGTCTCGTATAGCGCTCTTTATAAGACAATTATTTAGACTGTACCTCATCTTTCCTCGAGTCGGAAAATTTAACACCATAGTTGAATTCTGAAGCCCCGCCTAATCCCTCCTCTGCTCTGGACCCCTGGCCGCTCTAAACCCCACCATGGGAATGCCCGTCATCATAACCAAACTTGAGCAGATAACGCTGAGAGAGCTCATCGCCATGGCCAAACTAGCCCACACAGGGTGCAGTCTTGGGTGTCCATGCACTGGATAAATTACCCCTGCCGCAATCGGTATCAACACCACGTTGTACACCAATGCCCACGCAAAGTTAAACTTGACTCGTCGGAAAACGGTGCGCGAGAGTGTGATGAGAGTCAAGAGGGAGTGCAAATTTGACGACACAAGCACGAACTTGGCACTCGAGATAGCAACGTCTGAGCCGGAGCCGATAGCGATTCCTGCGTCTGCAGCAGTGAGGGCGGGAGAATCATTGATGCCATCCCCTACCATAGCCACGATCGCTCTCCCGGTCTTGCCGTTGCGTTTAGGGGCGGAAGATTGTAGCCAGCGGATCTTGTCAGCCTTCTCTGAAGGGAGAACGCCGGCAATGATATTGGTGGCTGGGAGACCGAGTTGATATCCCACCGCCGTGGCGGTTGTGACGTTATCCCCTGAGATCATCCAGATGCTCAACCCCTGTTTGCGTAGAGCGGAAAGTACGGCAGAAGCTTCAGGACGGAGCGGGTCTGTGGTAGCAAACTGTGCAGCAAGCTTAAAAGCGGCTTCCTCCCGGTCTGAAAGGGACAGAGGACGCAGTGCCAGAAGAGCGATGCTTTTCCCAGCGGTTTTCCATGTTGAAGCGGTGTTGGACCGGTGAGTATCTACCGGCGTGCCAAGCATAGAGATGAACGTTTCACTGCCGATGGCAGCTTCGTACCGGGTGTCATTGGTGGATGTGCGGATGGTAAATGTGCCTTTGAGACCGCGGCCGGGTACTTCTTCGATAGTAGAGTTGATTATGGTAGCACGGTTTTGTTCTGAGCAGAGCGCAGCAATCGCTTTAGCTACGGGGTGACTTGAGGACTCTTCGAGCGCTTGCGCTATTGCCCAGATGACCTTTGTCTCCTCTTCACTCGAAGCCATGATATCATGGTTTGTAACACTTGGATTTCCGCCCTCGGTCAGTGTGCCGGTCTTATCGAAGACAACAACGTCTAGAGCAGAAGCCTCTTGAAACGCCTCTCCGCCCCCCTTAACCAATATTCCGTGTTTAGCCGCCAGTCCAGAACCTACTAATAATGCTGTTGGAGCCGCTAGTGCAATGCCGCAAGGGCAAGCGACGACAAACACTGTAATGGCAAACTGCAACGCCCAGAATGCCCATCCGCCGGTATCACTATCTCGCCAACTCTCCGGCAGTACCCCGCCCTGGCCAAGTCCAAACCAGATAACAAACGTCAATATAGCAATGAGGGTGATGGCAGGAACGAAGTATCCCGTCAAGATATCCGCAAATCTCTCCACCGGCGCTCGTTTTGTCTGGCCTTCACGAACAACTTTGACTATTTGATCAAGCATTGACGCGCCTGAAACTTCGGTGACTCTGACGCTGATCGGTCTACCAGTGTTGACTGTTCCTGCAAAGACTTGATTGCCAGCATTCTTGGTGATAGGGCGAGACTCTCCGGTCAAAGAGCTCTCGTCAAACGTGGAGTTGCCCAAGGCGACTGTGCCGTCGGCTGGTGGAGAGGCGCCGCGGAGGACTCGAACCACATCTCCGACTTCAAGAAGGTCGACATTGATTTTCTCGACGTTGGTCGTCGGAAGAGATGACTGGCTATTCTCCGAGTCTGGGTTAGATCTCACAAGCAGAGCTTCCGTTGGTCTGAGCTTTCCTAGCATCGAGACAGCATCGCCGGTCTTAGCTTTGCTATACGCTTCCAAATAACGGCCAGCGAGGATGAACGTCGTCAAGAACACAACTGCGTCGAAGTACGTCGATAACTTCCCGTTGGTCTCTCCAGTCTTTCGCGAATCCAGAGCAAGCACAGCGATCGAAGGGAAGTACGCCACAGATGTACCGGCGGACATGAGCAAGTTCATGCTGCCGAAACGGTAGAATCTTCGGAGAATCGGGACCTTGCTATTCCGCCCCCACAATGCTTGGATCTCCTTGATCGCTCTGACGTGGAAAATATCGGCCGCGAGGAACATCACAGGGGTCGCAAGGAAGAAAAGCGCCCACTCGGCGCGGCTGTCAGCAGGGTCAACGTGGAGAGGAGGCGGGAGGTAAACGGTTTCCTGTACCGGCATGCATCAGTACTGGAAACAAACACATGCTCGTGCGACCTACCATTTTTCCTTGGACGAATACTCGTATGCGGTTGGTAGAGGGAACTAGGCTCATCCCGACTACACCGATGAGGAAGGTTGGAATAGCGACGATGAAGCTGAGGAGAAGCCGCCGGAGTAGACGGCGCTGTTCGTGGAGCTGCATAGCTCGGGACCGTTCTTCGATCGTTGGAGGGTGGTATATTGTAGCCTTCAATTGGTCGTTAACACCGTGAATGGTATCCAGTATGTCTCTGATAGTAATGATGCCGTGTTGAGGATGATATATGACTACGATGGTTGGATCCTGGTGTGATGGTGGTTTGTCGATAGTGAGATGTCCCGGGAAAGATGATGATAAAGCTTCAAGTACCCGTTGTGGGCAGTGATCGCAGAACATGCCGGCTATTCTGATCATGACTGTCCTCTCCGCCTGCTCGTCGCCACCTTTCTGTAGTCCATCAATCTGAACAATGTTCTCGACGTGACAGCCGTATCCTCTGTCCTCGATTTTCTCAACAATCTGATCGATGTTATCCTTTGGACCGGCAAATGTGACGGTTGCACTGTTCGTAAGTAAGCTAACGCCGACATCCTCCAAGAATATGAGTTCTCGCACCCCCTCTTTGATGGAGAGGATGCACGCTGCGCAAGTCATGCCGGCGACGCTGAGAGTGGCCGTAAAATTTTGGACTGCAGGGATAGTCACTATAACATCCCCGGACACCTCGACTTCCTCATTCGAGGTCTGACAAGCAACACAGTGCTCCATATGCTTCTCTTTGGCCTGATGGTTGGCACCGCCTAGCAATCCAGGGTGTGCTGTCGCCTTGGCTGAGGAGAGTGTTGATGCCTGTTTGCTCACGGTCTGAGCGGCCTGTTCCAACCATTCTTGGTCAGGCTGGACTACATCTTGCTCATAGATGGTATGGCCGAATTCGTCTTCGGTCCGCACACTCTGGACCTCGAATGCTGCTTCTGATAAAGCTCGAGAGATGTCACCTGCAGAGTGCTCGGGGAAATGGACTATCGCAACCTCGTGAGATACGTAGTTGGCGGTAGTCGATAGCGGAGCTGGCTGTAATGTACTGAGGACCTCCTGGATATAGGAGAGACAGGAGGCACAATGGATGTTGTTTATTAGGACAGTTGTGGTGACATGGCCTGAGAACGGCGGCTGTGTATGGGGTGGTGCCATTAGAATGTAGCAATGTTGAAGAGACTTGACCGAGATTTCGATGTGCGAGTGCTTTGCCAGCACCTGAATGCGTGACGTTATTATTATTATTGTTCATATGTAGTGCCCGGGTTTTGTTGGGGCGACTAGAAAGGCTCTCAAACTTGCTCAAGAGCTAAACTGGGATCCGGAAGGTTATAGGAGGAAAAGGCATACCCCCGCAGCAGTGGCGTTGTTGAGCAAATCACCTGGCTGGCGCGTTTCCGCATGTGTGGAGTAATCGGTGGTTGTTTCCACATATTGGCACAGCCCAACTGGCGCACGTGCAGATAAGGATAATCAAGTGCCGGCGAGATGTCCCTAAAAGGGTATGCATCATTACAACATGATTAAACAATTCAAACATACTGGATATTGAAATTACTTTGCAATGAACGGCTTGAATTAACTAATCCACTTCCTCAATTAAGTTCAACAATCATCAGCCGGCACAATGCTCCCCAAGGTTCGTTCCCATGCCTGTGTTTGCGAGACCCAGTCGGGGAAGTACGTCTCAAATCTCGGTTTTCCTTTAGCGACTTGACTCACTTGCACTACGCATAGTATTAGACTGGTCGGGCGATAAGGCTACAATGACCGAACGACATACCCCGCAAGATGGGCAGTTGCAGCCGCCTTTGCAACTACCCGAGCAACAGTCCTTACAGTCGCACCCTGCCATAATTTACGAGAGTTGTGGTAGTGAGGAGTATAGTAACCTTTTCGATGGAGGAAACGTGTTCTTTGATGGATTAACTTTAGAGAAGGGTTTGCAGTTCTGTCTTATAGAAGGCTCGAGTCCTGGCGAACTTTAACGCTATGTCATCCACCCCATCATGTCATCAAGGAAAGCGTGCAGAGTTATAGTGGACGCGTCACCACCTAACCACTTGCCGTCATAGAGGGTAATTGGCCATCAATTTGCCGATCTGCGCCAATTCAAGCGCCGCAAACCCTCGATTACGATGTTGTTGAAGAGTCCCGAGATCTCTTTCCAGACAGATTGGTGCCCAGGCGCGTTTGATTCTTTTTTGGTGTTTCTCGATCTACTTATCAGACTTCCCATGGCGCCTGGCGATTGAGTTGGTTCTGCATGCTGCTTCTGCAGTAGGCAACGCCTTTCCAATCGATCCTCCAGGTCCTCAGTTCAATAGGGGTTGAGCCTGCTCTCCGAAGCCTTCAAATACGATACGTAGGCCCATTAGATAGCGTAGAAATTCAATTAAGTAATTTATTCTGTATACTTGTACTCTGAAGCCTCCTGTTCCGCTCTGCCGAAGTGAGAGTTTCTGGTTACCTGAGAACGCTATACAAAATTGGCCGTCGTTCTCCGTAGCCGGTAATCACACCCTAACACATCAGCTGCCCCGAGAGAATTAGTTTCTTAGATATTCTTTTATGGGTCTCGACTTGTTCGTTTTCTTGATATTATTCTGAGTTGGATGCCAAAAAATATCGGTTTACTTATCTCCCGGCAAGGAATTTAGGAGCCCGCAACGTGGTTGAGGCAGAGACTAGTTTTGGAGTCTCCCCGATATATTTGGCATTAGCTGGGAGTCAGAATGTTGCTCAAAGAAAAGCATCTTTCGGATCTCTTTCATTGGTTGTTTCTCTCCCCTATGTTGCGAATAGCAATTCTTTCGGAAGGGGGCGGAGAAATCAACGAGATTCCCGTTGTTCAGCAATCGATTTTAAGATCGAAGACCATGGTACACACAATGTGAAGCATAAATTTATCAGTCATCTGATTGTACTCTCGGTAAAGCTGAGCATCTCATATTGTACGAATTTTTGCCCTCATGAAGCTCGATCCCATAACAATAGATCTCTGGAATCATGTCTGTTACTCGATACGCTCGTAATGCCCGCCTGTGACATCCATCCCATGGCGCGAAATGGTCTAGTGTGAGATGCGTTTTGCAGGTTCACGATTGCTTGAATCATCTCAGCGCAGTTATGAGCGTCATTCAATATGAGGATATGGGAAGATGGTGTTACCTTGGAATTACTTTGGACTCTCTAGTGCTTATTCATTGCTTGAGTGACAATGATTAAGTTACCCAGTTTAAATCATTCTATTAGAGCATATCGGATATGAAGAGTAAAGGTTAGATGCAGCGATTTCAAAAGATACGCCATATGTTGATCTAGTTGCCGGGAACATTGAGCACAGCTTCTGAAGTTAACGCCTGGAGAAAGAGGGATGGTTCTAAAGATGACAGAGCTGATACTTCGAGATTTAAACATCGTAATGAGACCAGTCAGTCGATATCGAACTGAGACCAGCGGAAGAGGTTGGCTGGTCGCTTTCGGTCATAGAGGCCAGGTTATCAAAGTCCAGTGGGTAATCGAAGCTATCAGAAGGGTGTTCAAACTCCCAGCCGTTATAAGACGGCACTTGTTCTTCGATTGGTTCGAGGCCTGAGCTTGACATGCTGAGAGGATGCGACTGGTGAGAACGATGTTCCATAGAGCTTGCCAAGTTTGGCTCGTAGTGAGAATTGGCCAACGGATCTTGAAGGGGTGGAAAGCTAAGGCGGGTGTCGATGGTGCTCAAAGATGAATGATCATCGGTGGACGGGTTCGTTCGGCTCGATTGGGACGCATAATTCGAGCCGATTCCTGGCACCACGAAAGATAACCCACCAGCGACTGCCGCTTCCGTCTCCGGGTAGAGTGGCATCTGATGGTCGTTGGCGAAAGGCGTTAAGGGATCTATCGAACTAAGTGTAAGATCATGTGAAGGGAAACTTTTGTCAGCAGAAGCCGTCGATATAAAGTTCTCGTCTGTATATGATTCAAGAACAGGTTGGGCTATTTCCTTCTTCGAGGCGCAGGAGCATCGACCACCATGACTGCAACAGCATGCGTCCGCTAGATTCAAATCAGATATATCATACACAATTAATGATTCCAATGAATAACTCACGCGGGAATACGCTATCCTTGCCATGCGTGCAAGCTTTCTTTCCACTACTAGATTCAAATTAGATATATCATACAGAATTAGTGTGATTCCTATGAATAACTCACGCGAGAATTCGCTGTCCTCGCCATGCGTGCAGGCTTTCTTTCCACTGATCTTTTCTCCACAGTCGCACTTGACATGGGCTGAGCGTGACTTTCGAAGCGTTCGACAATGGGGGCATTGTGAGTGTGGGCGACCTTGTTTGCCGATATGTATAAGCGGGCGATCTGAAAAGAGAAAAGAATTTTGTTTAGCGGAAACCACGGTTGGTTTTGGAAGCTCGCCAGAAACAACGTCAACTTACCAGAGTGCTGACAGTTACTGGCCCGGTGTCCTCGAAAGCATGCATCGCATGCGTACTTCTCCCCGCCGATCAACATGTATACAGTTTTCTGCTCTAGCACACGTCGACAACTGATAGATCTCGGGATGAGGCAACAGACCGATATTAAGAAATACTGCTCTTTCACGAGAGAGGCTGGCAAGATGGTTGTTGCGTTGTCTTCGATTCGACCGAGTTGACCCACGAACTCTCGCCAAGGTCTACACACCTGATTAGACCTGATTAGGCCGAGAGCAGGATTTAGGCTCCACAGTCGCAGAGGTAAGAAAGTTCGGCGTTGTACAAGTGATGACATCACTGATTAAGTTGCGTCATTGGCATGGCAGTACCTCTGGAGTCTAGGTTCACTGGTGCTTCTGCTGATGGGTCATATTGCTATTGCACCTTTAACATTCATCTGATTATCTGCTTCACTTTTATTTAATAGCCTCTCTGCATATGGCGGACCCATTTCACGCAGCCCTCGTTCGACGAATGACGTTCGCAGATGCCAGCAATGCGGGTGTTCACCACCTTTAACGACTGACTGTGAGGAAGACGTCATGCATTTGACAGTTTACGCAGATATCCTGGGACTCAAGTTGTTCTGTATTAGCATTCGCATTTGCTCTCTTACGCTTAAATTGGCTCTCGAATAACAGCAAAATGTCGTCGTGCTGCTCCCGATTGCGTGATAACTCTTCATACTTGGCTGCACATTGTTGATCTAATGCGTTGTAATGAATCAGAGCGCGCAATCTCCCAAACTCCTCGCAAACCCCGCACACCGCCCTACCAGAGGGCATTCTGACATCATGCTTACCAATCGTGAAGCCTCGTGCGATCTTAGCTCCGGTCCTTGTCCAATGACTGTTGGGATAGGTCTAGGCACGCAGAAACAGATTAGCTGGTGAGCAAGTTTGAGAGAATTTCTCAAAACCATCGCAGTTCTCATGTTCTCAGTCAGTCTCTGGTAGGATTGCATACGTTAGAGAGCCGAAGGCAGATTAAGATCCTGTTTTCCCTTCAACAAAGAACCTCAGAACATCTCGCGGAAGCATCATCGACTGTCCAAGACGAATATGTTCTCCACCGGTACCGGGACTCCACTATACTTCTCGAAGTCGATGCCCGTGTCTAGTAGTTCTTATACTGGGACTTGTATCTTCTTGATTGTCCTCGCTGTTATCT
>JPJV01000255.1:0-22844 GCA_000750745.1 Pseudogymnoascus sp. VKM F-4281 (FW-2241)
GCGTCTTGGTCGTGTGGGAATATATATATAATGAACTCCTGCGTAGCAGCATGAAGCTTAGGGGCCGGCTACCATGCGCCGCCTGCCGTACCAGCTCGTAATCACTATCATTATCGACGCGGGAATTTTCATATATGTTCCGGCCCAACCATGAGTTTTGCCCGCTCATGAACTGGCCGGCCAGCTCATGAGCTGGCCAGCCCAACCGTGAGTTTTGCCAGCTTACGGTTCGGCCGGTCTGCCCATGATCTGGCCGGCCCAACCAGAAGTAGGAGTACGAGTAATCAATTAATCTATATAGCTATGTAGTATTTCCAACTGTGTCTGCCCGTGCTCGTTTCCGACGAGGTCTCTCAACTAAAGCTATTTCCGTATGAGTAGCTAGACCTGATAAGTTGCCACAGTCATGCTCGTCATTATGGCAGTGTACGCTACACTCCTTGGTTTCCTTATAACAACGGCACCTCTTTGTACTACATTGCCCTTTGCATTGACATGATACTCCAACCCGTGCGCTTGTAGAAGCCTCTCTAGCTGCAAGCCCTAACGTTACTTGCTTTGTAGAAGTAGGAATAATGATATCAGACCATAGAGCTTGCTCAACAACTCCGAGTGATTTTGTAGGTATAAGGCGTTTTATAATACCCGAGAGTGTTAGCACTTGATACCGGTGTGGGTAAGGCTCTTCTAAAATGCGTGCAAAGAGCCTCTTGTTATCAGTTGAGGTTCTATCCTCCCGAGGGACCTTTATAGAGACTATAGCTCCAATATCAAAGTGTTGGATATCATGCTTCTTAGTATACTTGCGTACTATAGAAACCCTTGCTCTTTGAGTAGCTGCTATAGCTTTCTCAATAATTGGGTTAGGTGTAGGTATAGGTGCCTGCTCAGTCCTAGGCTGAGCTGGCACTCGAGCCCGGCTCCTACGTCGGAGCTGGGCTCTAGCTCTAAGCTGAGAACCGAGCCTTGTGTGCTCAAGCTCAATTCTGAGACTAGGCACTGCTTGGAGTTGGGCCTGAACTCGAGCCTGAGCTCGAGTAGGAGCTGGTCGCCAGAGCTCAGAATTGAGCTCAGAATTAAGCTCCGGCTCAAGCTCAATTCCGAGCTCCGGCTCGGAACTGGATCTCTCAATTTCGTGCTCAGAATTGAACTCGGGCTCAAATTGGGAGCTCCTATTTCTAAGCTCAATTCCGAGCTCTGGCTCAAGAGCTAGAGCTCCTAATTGTAAGCTCAATTGAGAGCTCTGCGTCAGATTGGGAGCTCTCAATTCTAAGCCCAATTCCGAGCCTAGGTGCTTGCTGTAGCTGTGGGTCGATTAGAGCTACAAGCTCAGGCTCAAGCTCACTCTCAAAAATCGGTGCCATAGTCGGGTCCTCCTGCTCAACTCCAATTGAGAGATCCTTCCGGGCCTGGCTATTAAGCCAGTCAATATGAGAGCTCCTGTCTCGGAACAGTAGCTCGGCTGGTGCACACCCAATAGTAGAGTGGATTTGGGTGTTCATTGCAAGCGTAACTTCAAGTAGCCCATCTTTCCACTCTGTAGACCCATAGTCCATTTTCTATGCCCGTAGCTTATTCTCAACAACTCCGTTTGCTTGCTTAACTAGGCCTTGCGTTTGTGGTGACCGTGGTGCTCTATTTACTACTTGAATTCCATACTTGCGTAGTAGGAGTAGTAGAGCTCCCTTAAATTCCTTCCCATTATCAGCTTGCATAATCTTTAGAGGTAAGAAGGCTGCAATAAAGAGAGCAAAGCAGTCTGCAATCGGCTCTGCATGCTTGCTCTTTAACGGATATAGCTGTGTATATTTTGAGAAGTGATCCTTTATATGTAGAATCCACTTATATTGTTCTGAAGGCTTATGTCGCATATCAATTAGGTCGATTTGAACTCTCTCCCACGCCCGTCCACTTATAATAGGAACTAATGGAGCTTTTGTAGTATTTGGCCTATTCAAAGTGCAATTACCCTTTCCTATACCCGTCCACTTATAATAGGGACTAATGGAGCTTTTGTTGTATTTGGTCGATTTAGCGTACAGTTCTTACATTGTTTGAGTATAAATTCAACATCCTCTTGCTTTATTCCGTAGTATTGTTGCTCAATAGTCGGCCACACTTTATTGCGACCGGCATGTAGAAGCTTGAGATGCTCTTGCGCAATAATATCAAACACCTCTGCTTTTAGCACTACATATCGTGGGTTTAGATGTCGTATATCGCTCTGTTTGTATAGCTTACTATTAATAAGCTGAAAGCTAGATTGTGTGCAGGTTTTGAGGTTTGCACTCTCTTTATTGTATGGTATATAGGCTGTTGGATTGTCGAGTATAAGACACATACAGTGCCATTTTTCATCTGAGAATTGCTCTCTATTATAGTAGGTAGTACTACTTATATAGGCTTCGAAGGCAGTGCGCACATCGTGTGGAAATGGGTTTATTGAAGCAATAGTAGCCATTACTACTATAGTTGTAGGATGTAGGATTCGAATTTTCTACGATAACTATCTACACCGCTAATTCTGGTTGGGCCGGAACATATATATATACAAATATATAGCAACTGAATATCGACCTCTACAAGACAGACAAACGACCAACAGCCCTCTAAACCGTCCAACCCTCACCCAGACGTCGTCAACCCCGGCGCATCAACCGTAAAAGACTCCACCTCCACCTCCCCACCCAGCGCCTTCGTCGCAAAGTTAAAAATAGCATACCTATACCCCATAAAAAACTCCCACTTATTCCCCAACACCATGCTCCCCAGCTCCTTGTAACTCTCTCCATCCGTGCTATAGAAGAAACTCGCCTCCTTCCCCGTACCAACATTGATATCAGCAAAAATACGCAGCCACACCTTCGTCCCGGAGATGGGCTCGCTGGTCACCTCGGAGCCCGTGCTGGAGGTTTCCCAGGTGGGCGTCATGGTTAGGCCGGACCACATTGAGATTTTCGTCTCCTCGCCGTCTTTGCGGATCCCGATCCACGCGCTGCTGTCGCGGAGCATGGCGAGGCCTGCGCGGTCGCCATCAGTCATGTTGCCGAAGTCGAGGACGATGGTTCCGGAGGATGTTGGGCCGAGGATGCGGTGGGTGAGGGTGTTGCGGGCGTGATAGAGGTCGTCTGTTACGGAAGCTGTGGAGAGGGTGAGGCCGTCGTTGACGGCAAAGGCCGCGGTGTCGGGGTTGTGGTTCCATTCCCACTGTGGGCTGAGCGCGGTTCCGGGGAAGGAGTCGGTGCCGGTGTGGGATACGGGGGTGAGGGGGAGGGGTGCGGTGTACGAGGCTCCCCATGCGCCGTCGACTAGTTCGAGGATGGGGAAGCCGTCGCTGCCCCAGGTTATGGGGGCGAGTGCTGGGACGCGGCCGCCGGGGTAGCTGTCGATGAAGGCCATGTAGTACCAAGCTCCCTCTGGGGTGTCGACTAAGCCGCCTTGATGTGGGACGCCGCCGCCTGGAATGGGGCTGCCGAGATCCAAGAGGAGTTCTTTGTTGGTGTATGGACCGAAGGGGCCGGTGGTTGATTTGAGCATGTATTGTCCGTTTGCTGGCCGAGTGAGGAAGATGTAGTAGGCTCCGTCTTTCTGGTACATTCGCGCGCCCTCGAGTGTGCCAATCTCGGACGGGCTGTTGTAGACGACTTGGTTTTCGACCTGTGAGAGACCATCTGCGGAGAGCTTGGCAACGGATATCTCGGTGGCGCCGTAAGCAATGTACATTGTGTCCTCGTCGTCGATGAGCAGGCCAGCATCGTAGTAGCACACGTCAATCTTTCCTTGCTGTGTCCAGGGCCCTGCGGCAGAGGGCGCGGAATAGACATATGTAGTCCCAAATTCGATGCAACCATACCAATACCATGTCTTGTTGCTCGCTCGGTATCGCATAGTCGAGGCCCATGTTCCCTTGACGTATGCGGTCGCTCCATCAGCCATGTCGTACTTGGAGCCGAAGTCGAGGGTGGGGAGGGAGTGCCCGATGTATTCCCAGTTGACGAGATCTTTCGAGCTGAGGATCGGTGCACCGGGCGAATAATGCATGTTGGATGCTGAGTAGTAGTAGGTGTCGTCGACGCGGAGGATGTCGAGATCTGCCAAATCTTCCCACAACACGGGGTTGGTGAATGTTTCCCCCAAAACCGGCATGATGGTCGCGGCGACGTAGAATAATACTTTGTTATAGAGCTTCATTTTTTGAAGCTTGTGTAAAGACAAAGATGTAGAGACGTTGGAGATTTTGCGATGAGAAATATTCCCAAGGTGAAAAAAAAAAAAGAGATAGATCTCCTACCTATATACTTATTCTCAATAGACAGTCCAATTAGCCTATATTTTCATCTAAATTCTGTCATCGCCCCTGGCTACAGTATCCTAGCTGCTTTTGAAGTTTGTTAACTTATTCTGCGAAGCAGTAAACACAACCGGGGAGGAGATACATATAAAACCCACCAACCGGTAGCAGAACCTCCCTTTTTCCCGCTTTAGCGCCAGGACCTACCTTGGGATCGCCATCCAACACGGGTTTGCTGCCCCTCATCTAGTAAGAGTATTAAGAATGATCATCAACTGAGTTCGTATATGGAACTGCCGTTAAGGTAGAATCTTTAATTTATGGCCTGCCACGCAATATAACCTTGCATACCCCGCATTCACCCCACCGGAACACCACACCTGCCTTACCTGATATGACCATGAGCCGCATAGCCCAATTGCTTAATCTAGATAATGCTATTTTGCCACAACCCCACAGATAAATTAATACTGCCGCCCCGACAAGGCCATACTTCATAGTGATGATGAAGGTGTCACCGATAATTATCACGTGAGAGTCACGGGAAAGGGGGGTCCTCGTAACAGGAACTGCACTGTCAGCCAAATCAGCTGCGACCATGAGACGAATGACATGTCGGCGGCAGAAGACCCAAAGGCGTTCAGAGCCAACGTGCTATAACCGAGTCCAGAGACGCACCCTCTCAGGAAACGGGTCTATGCATTAGGAGTCTCTAAAAAATTCTTAGCAAGTCTACGAAGTTATTTTTACTATATCACTATTCTTTAACCATTTCTCCCCAAGGAGGCCAGTCAGCAATAAGAAAAAGACTGCGGTTGACCATGCTATCGATCGTTTCAATCAGCCACTGATCGCCGCTTCGGCTGTTCTGAGCAAGACGGGGAGGCATTACAAAACTTCAATCACATAGAATTCTGGCACCGTTTCCAGTTCTATGAAATTGGACGGACATATGTATTGGTGACAGAGATCGGAGGTTGTGACACAGTTCTGACGACGGCGAAGCGCTGAGGTCGTGACATAGTTCTGGCGACGGCGAAGTACTGACGTTTATAACGATCGATCGCATGCTAGAGCTTAGTCATTGGCGATACTCACCAATTAACTCGATCCTCTATGGCGGGGTCGATGTGGCTGAAGGCTGACTACACTCGCAAATCGGGCTTGAAGAGTGGGATCTAGATGGCTTCCTCAATACTATTCTCAACCAAAGAAAGGTTTTATTGATTTATTACATATTTACTCTGTGATCTTTGAGAACTTCCCATAGACCGAAACTCGTAATATTTGGGGTACACATTGAATATACGGCAATAACTAGGCCGTACCAGGTAGGGTCTTCTGGTCCAACTAGAGCTAAATTAACTGCATCAATGTAGTTATCCTAATTTCACTGAGCCTTGTAAATATCAAGGTAGCTATTTAATGTTAAATCATTTATCTAGCAGCGCATTCAACAGGTAAGGTACTCCACTCCCCAGACCACTCATTTGTATGACCACCCACCATTGGTCGGGATCCTTATAAAAGCTGCCTCACAGGCCCAGACTGACAGTTTATTTTCTGCCCTCACTTTTTACTAGCCCAGCTTTGATAGATCATGACGGAAAAATCACTCAAGCCGGCAAGCTACAAACGTATCATCCTCTGCTCAGATGGCACATGGCTATAGTCCGACATGGGCGACAAGGCCATCCCTTCAAACGTCGCAAAGTTGGCTCGAGCAGTTGCGACCACTGGTCTGGATGCTAAAGGCAATCTCGTGAACCAGATCGTGTCGTACCATCCAGGCCTTGGATCTGGAGATCTCCCGTTCCAGAAAGCCATCTCTAGTGGGTTTTTCAAACTCCAATCTTGCCTTGCGCTTTCTCTCCCTCGAAACAGCTTTACTGATATGCTTGCTTTTTTTTACAGGCGGTATCGGCTTGGGTCTCGACAGCGACGTAGCCCAAATCTATGATTTCGTCTCTAATAATTATGAGCCTGGCGACGAGCTGTTCTTCTTCGGCTTCTCGCGCGGCGCTTTCACAGTGCGCTCTGTCGCCAGTATTGTGTGCGATGTCGGCGTCCTCTCGGCGGAGCACATGTCACGCTTCCCAGACATGTAGAAGGCATACCGTGCAAATACAAGCGGTGAGCCCTTTAGCAAGTGGTCGTGGTATTTGGATAATAAGGATGAGCTGGGCTTGAATAAGACCAGGGTCAAGGTTGTTGGCGTTTGGGATACTGCTGGAGCTCTGGTGAGCCACGCAGAGCATGATTGATATTGCTCCCGTTTGACTGACCTTGCATGGCTAGGGAATCCCAGAATGGCCCTTGGTGGGTTGGTTAACAACGGCTGGCGTCAGAATCAACAAGCAATACGCATTCCATAATACAACGCTGTCAAAATGTAAGTAACCTTGCAAGAGCTCTCGCAGAAAGGTTTCGGGGCTGAACGACGATACCATCAGATATCGACTTTGCTTTCCAAGCCCTCGCCATTGATGAAAAACGAATAACTTTCCCTCCTACCCTGTGGCACAAGACCACCGAAGGTCCTGCAAAAGATCTGCAGCAATGCTGGTTTCCTGGGGTCCACGGCAATATCGGAGGCTCAGCAGAGGATCCTCGTGCCAATGGTGACTTTGAAGAGATCGGCGATAACACATTTGCGTGGATGGTAAGGCCTTCCTATCCTAGTGGATAACCTAAGATCCCAATTGACAGAAATTGCTGCGCCTTAGGTTGATAATCTCTCGGGAATGCTCACCTTCGAAGAGGCTGCGATCAAGATACTCACCGAGGAGCACCGGCGCGCACTTAACGCCATCAATGTCACTAACGGCTGGGGTTGCGGGCCGATCGTCGACAACTTCTCTGGGCTGCAGGGCGCCTTCTTCCGACTTCTGGGAAAGAAAGACCGTACACCTGGCAACTATCCACGAGACCCGGGAGACGGCATTGGTGGCGCCACGAACGAATATTTCCACCCAATCGCAAGGATCCGCAAGAGTAAGCGCTCCGACTACAATCCTGCGTCGCTGCTGGGTTATTCTAGGGAGGAGCCTGATGGCAATGCGGGGTGGAGGTGGGTGAAGGCCGGCGTGCAGGATGTGCCGGAGTATGTGATGCGCCCGGAGAGAACGATGAGTTTGGCATCCAAGGAGGGTGGGAAAGTGAAGTTCCGGGTTGAGAAAAGCTTGTCAAGGTTGCTGTGTCCCAGTAGCATCCTAGTCGAACTGGATAGGAATAATGGGATTGCGGTCATGGAAAACGGCGTCTCAGGTCATGATGTGTCCTATTAGCAGAGAGTATATGTCGCGGCCAGTAACGCCTAAAGTTGCAGTTTCTTTGCATACAGCACGATATCCTGTCATCGCACATCAAAAAATAACCTTTAATTACGTGAGCAAAGACGTCGTCTTCAAGACACATCAGGTGCAGGGCTGAAAGATACTGTTGACTCCGGTAGTGTGCAGCGTTATTAGAAACCCAATACTATACGGCAGGGCGTCATTTTCTACCCATTCATCATGTTCTTTACACACTCAAACCTTCAACATTCCACCCTTCTCACTTCACATTCCCATCACCCACAACATGTATAATATCGACACACCGTGTCACTTTTGTGTCATCTCCTCCGCCAATCAACCCTCTACAACGCCCTCCATCGCTGCCAGCCCCATGACCTCTGTCTACGTCGTGCTTAGCACGCCCATCGTCTCCGCGTTCCTTGACATCGCTCCCATGGCCCGCGGCCACGTGTTACTCATTCCGCGTGAGAACCACGAGAAGCTGAGCGATCTGAGGCCCAAGCAGAGCGCCGTTCTGGGCTTTTGGCTGCCCATACTCAGCCGTGGTGTCATGGCGGGCTTGTTGGGCACCAATTGGGAGAGCAAGGGGATGAGCTGGAACGTGGTCCAGGCGAATGGTTTGCATCTTAGCTGGATTCGTATTCTGGCTGGCGCGGAGGAGACAGAGCGCAAGAGATACGGCTGCTACGCATATGGAGGCTTCCCCACAGGTAATGAAGACAAAGAGCCTCGAGAGTGGAAGTACTTAGATGTTAATCAAGGAAGTAGCACAGTCAGCTCTACAAGCGGTCCGTGAACCTCAAGTATTTTGTAACATATAACACATTTGAGCCTCGCTCCGGACGTCGAATAAGCACAAGGAAGTTTACTGCTCCATTTCTAGCCTAGCATAAAGCCAAGTATTTTCAGGCTGTTGCGATTTCCGTAGTGAGGCTATAATACGTCATTGAATACTCAGGGCTACAACGGAGGGGGAAAGAGAAAGACCAGGAACGACAGGAGTGGCAGACTGGCCAGCGGTGATGCCCACATGTCCAGCGGGTATAATCCGTTTCATCCAGTTACCTCTCTAAAACGTTGATGGATTGCGAGGATACGTCGGGTGAAGATAGGTTCTGCAAACTCAGTGGTTATCTGGTGGGAATCACCAGGACTATCGGGACGAGGGATCGCCAGTGCAGGCGGTACTATCCGTTGAAAATGTGGACCATCTCTAGTGAGGGTTGCCAAATAGCAACCCTTCTTTGTGGAGACCACCAACCATGGATCCACCCAGTTGTCCGGTCAGAACTACGTATATTGTGTGGATCCGTTGATTCGCGGGCCCCCATGCTGTGGCTGACCATGGCTGTGGCTGACACGAGGCTGAACTGCACATGACTGTTAAGTGAGAGAACACAAGGTGAGCGAAGCGAACAGTTGGATCCAACGATTATATATTAATGACAGCGAGAGAACACAAGGTGAGCGAAGCGAAGAGTTGGATCCAACGATTATATTATGGCATAATGACAGTGTCATTTAATGACATCTAATGACATAATGACATAATGACACTGTCATCATGACACCAGCTGGTGTCCCGCTGCATTGAACCAAAACGCCTTCTCATGAAGATCGGATGGCGCCGATCCAAACGGCAAGCATTTTATTGGATCATGACCTCACACTACTTCTGTCCTCACCGTGTCGATTTAGCCTTTGGGTATAAAACCGTCCCTTATTTTCTTATTTTCACCCAAGCCTCAAGAAGATCTTAATAGTTAAAACTGCACCAAATAACCATTTAAATTCCCAGTAGCACGACGTTTTGTGAGTAATAACGCACCTGATCTACCTCCCCTTGAAGTTGTACTAACATCAACAAGACCCGACAATATGGTTCTCCTTCCTCCTTTAGAAGAACCTACAGAGTACAACTCCAACTATATACTGTACTGGAACCATGCCGGATTGGAGTTTAACAGACTCACCCACTCGGTCAATGGGCCGCAAACAGGACCTCCCATAAGCGCGAGAGCCTTGGGAATATTGCATTTGGCCATTCATGACGCCTATTTTGCCCTCGACACGTCGCCGAAATACAATACTTACTTAACTGCAAACTTAACTGCAACGCCTCCGAGTGCTGGAGAGTATACCCTCCCGCCAAAAATGGGTGAGGACGATCAAAAATAAGCTGTGGCCGGCGCCGCTATCACCGTGCTTCAGAAGCTCTATACTCAGTCCACACCCAGCGTCTCCCGTGACGCGACCCACCAACTCACACAGCTACACAACAAGCTGGTCGCAGACTCCCCAGACTTCGATGCTCTTTCCGAAAGTTATCGCTTCGGTGTTGCTGTCGGTGACACAATGTTGAAACTACTCGATCACGGACCAGGACTTGAATCAGGCATCTATCGGCCAACGCCTCACGTCCCGTACCGTTTCAATGACGAGCCAACGAATCCTGTGAAGCTGGTGCCAATTGACCCGAATAATCCAGAGGGCCCTAAAACAGCTGTCCATCAGTATCACGCTCCGGTTTATGGTATGACTGCAAAGCGAATCGCCTCGCAATGTGAGCATTTCTGCGCGGATCCGCCAGGACTTGGCGCGGCTGTTAATCGGACTGTTGAGTATGATGATGCGTTGGACGACATTATTCGCATGGGCGGGGCCATCCATTTGAACTCGACGAAACGAACTCCGAGTCAAACTGCAAAGGGATTCTTCTGGGCATATGATGGCGCTAACCTCCTCGGAACACCACCACGCCTTTACAACCAAATTCTCCGCAAGGTTGCCGACACAGAGAGACCCGACAAGAGCGACATCACGAGCAATGATAACAACGCTGATTTTGCCCGTCTCTTTGCTCTAGCAAATGTCACCATGGCCGACGCAGGCATTTTCGCTTGGAGAGAGAAATACTGTTACGATTACTGGCGTCCGCTTTCTGGTGTGCGTGAGGACCCACGTCCAGGCTTTGCCGATCCTTTCTGGCTAAGTGTTGGTGCTCCCTCAACTAACACAAACGACATCCCTTTCAAACCGCCCTTTCCTGCCTATCCCTCAGGGCATGCCACTTTCGGTGCTGCTGCATTTCAAATCGCCCGGAGACACTACAGCAAAGACGGTACTCGCTGGAAGAACAGGGAGCCGGATACGATAAGCTTCAAGTTCACCTCCGAAGAGTTAAACGGAGTAAGTCGAGACTTGCATCAGCCATATGACCCATCACGCGCAATCATTGAGCAGCCTGGCTCTGTTCGGACAAAGATTTTGCGTGAATTTACGTGTCTCTGGGAGGCAATATTCGAAAATGCTATCAGCCGCATCTGGCTTGGCGTCCACTGGAGCTTCGACGCCTTCGCCCCTGAAGATGCCCTTGTCAAGACAAATAGGAAGGACGTCTATACCACAACTAGAGGTTGTGTGACAACATACAAGGATCCAAAAGAGATCCGCTACGAAACCTGTGGGCCACGCGCAGATAGTACAAAGCAAAATAAGCCCTTCCCAGTCGGCGGCGTTGGGCTTGGTCTGGATATCGCGGATGATATCTACGATAACAAGCTTAAGCCAAGGACGGTTAATCAACCTAGTGGAAGAGACAGATGTGGGAAGGGCTCAACGTACAACAAGGTGAGGCCAGAATTAGGGCCGCTTGCTGAGTTCGCTCTGAGAGAGTGTGTTTCATCTGGGCCTAATGAGGACAGTGGGTCGCTTGTTGAGATTGCTGAAGAAGAGACTGCTTCAATTAGGGATAAGAAAGACGAAGGTCAGATCCCATTAATATCATAATGACAAGACAGCTTGGATACCTCCCCAATTAAGCGAGGTACTCTCGAAATATCTGGTCTTAAAAGAGTTTCAAAGGTACATTACTTGCGGACAATTAATCATGAAAACGTAGTGGATTGGGAAGTTGTCGGCTTGTCATGATTGTCAGCTGCCCAACGAAATTAAGTGCTGAAACGAACCGTTGGCAGTGGAAGATTCTAGAAGGCGTTAAGCATGTTCAAGCTTTCGTGGTGGCGTCGAATCGTAAACCTCGAATAGTAAACCTATTTCCAGATAACCCTAAAACCAAAAACCTACGTAACGTACGATGTAATTTCGCTTATGTCATCAAGTCATTTGGAGAGATTGTGGCTCATAAGGAGCTGTGGCTGGCGAGACCAAACTGCGTGGGCGTTCTTCCAGAACTTTCCATGGGCAACCAAGGAGTCCGGTTTCGCTCTGTGCTGACCTGCCACTCGATCCCCATTCATCATCAGGGCTTCCTGCCGGGAGAGTGCTGAAAAAGAGGCTGCCAAAGAAGCCAAAGTAAGGGCAAACGTGGTCGGAAGTGCCAAAGTGCAACATCAGAGGTAGATGAAGCCAGCATGGGCAAGGCGAGACGCGGTCGGAAGCGCAAATGTGCTATGCCAGTGGCAGATGCATCAGAGCCAAAGGCCAAGGAAACGCGGATAAATACACGGCAACGCTGATGACGGCGGCGATAAAAAGGCGCAGTAACGTACGGACACTAGGGTTGACAATTGTAGAGTTTAATCGTTCTGTAAAAGCTTGTCGCGACAGAGGGTATCTCTCAAGAAGAAAACGGCCGATTTTGGCAGATACTGGCCCCTTTTTGCTCCCGCTTGAAAGGGTACAGCCGCGTGCGGTGTGGCGCATCCGGCCTCTCGGGCGCGTCGCGATGCGGACAGGGGAGGGCGAACAAACCGGTGCCGTTGGCTCGCTTGCGCTTATGGTGGCGGCTGGGGTATTTTGGATGGGGGGTTGTCACATCCCCGTTTGCTTGGCGAACGGGAGATTCACCTTTGATGTGGGACGGGTTAATGGTTTGGAGATATGAAGTATGGCGCTGATGGAGTGCGATGAGATGGGATGAGAATAGAGTCGGTGATGTCATTGTGGCCTGGAAGCGGAATCGCAGTTAGCGTGTATGCACCTTGGTAAGTGTGAGTATATAACTCTTCTACGCTGCTCAATCATATTGACACGCACCTTACTACTTATGCGGAATCGGAATGTCCGCACCCTATGTGCCACGCACATCTTGAGTCTCCTTTAGATTTCAGAGCTCATTTTGAAGACGTGCATTGTATTGAGGAACCACGTTCAAACTGTGTGTCTAGGAAACGAAAGTGCGAAGATAACAAGGAAGAAATGCAAGACACGAAGCGCGAGGCTTTAAGCCATGCGAGCAAGAACGTAAAGAATGAGGACGAGAATCATCTTTCATAAGATGAATAATATAAACTGTTGTCGTTTTCAAATTGCAATTCAGACTGTGGCTGAAATTGTGGCTGTAGTTACCAACTATGGCTGATGATGTTATAAGGCGTAATTTGCTGATAAAGATAGAGGGATCGTCGAGTGAGGGATAATTGGGTGAGGGATCATTAGGTGGAGGATCATTAGGTGGAGGATCATTAGGTAGGGGATAATTAGGTAGAGAATAATTGGGTAGAGCATTGGGTAGAGGATAATAGGGTAGATCATTGGGTAGGGGTCATTAGTTGGAGGATAATTGGGTAGAGGTCATTCGGTTTCAAGGTATCCAAAACACGATCGATATGAACTTCATTCACAATAAGAACCGGAGACTACCAACCGCTGAACAAATAATGAGCTCTATGACAGACTAACGGCGACATCTCCCATAGGCCTCCTAAAGCGACTGATATCCCCGCCTCGAGTGCAATCTTGCGCCTCTCTAAACACTCGCCCAAGCGCTGTGCATTTGTTTAATCGAACCCATTCGCTATCGAAAACGCAGCTTCATCTAAGCATGGCCTTAGCCAAGTGGAATGAAATGCTAAGCTCTGCGGAGACCAATTTCACTTGGCTCAACACGATTAATAATGGACCGTCCCCAATTATATGTCTAGATGATACTCGTGGAGAAATAGATCTCACGTCTGAATTAGTACAGCGGGAAACTAGCGTCCTAATTGCTGACGTGTCCAGGACTTAGTGTTTGCAAAGCTACAGAAGAACATAAAGCTACTACAAAGTATGGTTGGTGTCAGCCTACAAACTTTAAGCTTACTAACAAACTTAGATCGTATCAGCTAGGTTAATTCAATAAATAGAAAACTCTACGGTGCTTTAATCTTCCCATATTTAAAAACAAAACGCTAATATTACATGTACAGATAAGTGGATAAAGACCGAAGAGGCTGCAAAAGACATAGAACGAGAAAATCAGCAGTTGAGAATTGAGAATTCACGTCTGAAGAGAGAAGCTACGAGAAAAAATATGAATTCTACAGTATGATTAGTTCGAGATGAGTTTGGTAAACTGGTAAGACAGATCCTATCGTCAAAATTTGAGGGCCTATGGGGATCAGTGCTACAGTTTATCGGAGCTCATCAATACAACTACGGGCAATTTAATTTCTCCATATTCCACAACTGTTACGATGTGCAGACTGTGGCTGATGATATGATTGATTGATTGAATAGCTGAAGTGCTCCACTATAGTCGCGGGCAAGAGTCTGGCTGCTAGATTTACATTCAATACGTGGAAGGTGCTCATCTGGCACGTAACTAAGAATTAGTCCTCTCAGGCTCGTATAATATAACGCTCTGATCTGTTAAGTACTAAGTTGCAGAAAATATGTTACGCCGCTGTGCAAGACTTTGTCCATATTCTGTGATTATTGCCTAGCTTCTTGAGCTCTAATCCCGGCTAATTATTAAAATGCCTCCACAACGGATTGCGTCACAAGCTCCTGCGCGAACTGCCATCTCAAGGTATGTATCCCAGACTAATCTCGACGAGGGTTATAGTCAATGTCCGACATTCTGATGTTGACAGTTCTCTTTCCATTATCCGATCGCGTGGCGTTGGCCTTCAGTTCCGCCTGGCTATCGCTTCTTTGGTGGTCTTGCTCCGACTCGGCATCCTCCTCGTTCATGCATTTGTCATTGTTCATCTCTTCTGGGGTAGGTTGCTGATGCTCCCAGAACCTTCCACCATTGCGTGATGCGCGCATAAACCAAGGTGATTTACCACCAGGGAAAATAGTCCAGTATTCCGCAAGATCGAAATCAGGGGGAAGAATGCGACCACCCGAGATCAGCTTGGTGATGTAGATGAGTCCGTTGATGGCAGTGTATGAGAAAATTCCAGCGATGAGTCCGTACGCGATCGAATAACTGAGAGGCATGAAGGCTATAGTGACAAAGGCAGGAACTGCGTCACCAACATAGTTCCAATTGACTGTCGTGACCTGTTTCATCATCATGCAACCAATCTATTGGGTGTTAGCAGCGTGTCAGATGTGGCTAGTTGGAACCAACGTACCAATACAAGAGCGCAACCGGTCGCCCAAGGGGGAATCGAAGCAAAGATTGGCGCGAAGAAGATCGAGATGAGGAAGCAGAGGCCAGTTGTGATCGAAGTGAGACCAGTCTTTCCTCCTTCCGAAATTCCAGCACCAGATTCGATGTAGGTCGATACTGGAGACGTTCCGAACAGAGACCCGATGGAAATGGTGATTGCATCAGTGCAATAGGCGACCGTAGAACGTGGGAAATCTCCGGTTTCGGGGTCCACCACTCCAGCGAAACGGGCCATGCTGTACAGAGTTGCCGTTGTATCGATAATATCGACGTAAAGTAGAGTGAACATGGCTAAAGCAAATTGACCCCCATTTGCTCCCGCAATATTCCAATCCTGAGCTGCGAGGATCGATCCAATGGGGTGAAAAGCTACAACATTTTTGAAGAAGTCGAATTTTGAATCGCCGGTGGGCGTATCTGGGAAGTAGGTAAAAGGTGTATTGCGACTGCATGATATCTGTAAGTAAGTCGTCTTTCTGTGACAGGTGGGTGCAACTTACGGCCACGAGATTATAGTTACGATCGAAATACCCATGAAAATAGCCATTTTCAAACGATATGCCATGAGATAGACTGTGAAAACTCCACCGATCATGATACCAATCCACATCTGAGGGCTCAACATTTTATGACTTGAGCACTTTCCAAGATCCGCATCATAAAATGCATCAGGGCAACCGCCTAATTCGATAGGGGTAGAACTTCCACCAGAATTGATGATACCAATGCCTGCTGATCGAGATAGTCCAACCACAGTTAAGAACAGTCCGATACCAGCACCGCTAGCAATCTTGAGTGAAACTGGAATTAACTTCACCAGCCATTGCCGCATGCCAATTATCGAGAGAAACAAGAACACCATGCCTTCGATGAAGACTGCGGTTAATGCCAGAGGATATGTCATCGGTCCCGATCCATGAAATCCGACGACTTGATAGGTGAAGTATGCGTTCATGCCCATTCCTGGAGCGAGTGCGACTGGAAGATTGGAGAAAAGACCCATGAGACACGAACCAATACCAGCGATGGCTGCGGTAGCAGTGACCAGGTCACGGTTGAGATTGACCAAACATGCTTGATATGGTGCGTCAGAGATGCAAAGGGGATCAGTAGTGCTTGTGCATTTGCAAGTTCCGCCGGTATCGGTTATCATTGTGGACTATTTCGTGTAAGTTCCTCATCTGGTATCGCACAGAAGATACTCAGCTTACGTTTACTGATATGATATAGGCCATGGTAAAGAACGTTGTGAGACCAGCTCTGATTTCTGTGAAGAACAAGGCATTCTTGATCGCTTTCTCATGCCCACACCCGTGGAGTCGAAAAATCCGGCCAAAAGTTGAGCGAGAGATCCTGTAATCCGCATTTGATATCCAATCTTTCCAAGATTGCAATGAGAAGGTCCCATACTGAGGAGCATTCTCCGCAACAATCGTTGTCTGATTCATGTTGGAACAATCGAACGAATGTTTTCGAGGATACTTTTGACTACCGTGCTGTGAAAGAATGAATAATGAATGAAGTACACAAAGCCACAAAAATGCCTCCGGAAGTCAGAGAAGAAGGACTAACGTTAGTCCATATGATAAGGTCATATTCAGGGGTGCATACTATGCTTTAAGAAGCAAAGCACAGCACGGCGACATAAGGATTCGTACAGGCCCGTGCATGAATTGCACAGAATTAAGTGGGTTTACACCTGTTTGTGGACAGACCCGTACGAATACTTTTGGCATCGTACTGTTAGGGTGGAGGTGAGCACTGCTGTCGCCTGCACGGATCGCGCTCGATGAGGGTGTATGGAGATGAGGCCAAGGCGGCAGAGGGTGGGGAAAATAGCATAGCAGTTGATAGGCGAAGGCCAGGGGTGGCGAGAGAGACGGGTGGTAGTGGAAACTTGCGACAGAAACGGTATCTGTGACGCTCGGATCGCCGCCCCGCATATAATGCCAAGGAATTCGCCATCCGCCCTACCTTAGTACGAAGAGGCCTGGCTGTAGTTTACACAGTATACCAGTACCATTCTCTTCTTGGTGGGTATCTTCTAGCTGATATGCAGTGCATGGCCAGCTCGGGTGGACTATACCATGAATGTCTCAACGCCAACACCTTAGTCAATGAAGCAAAGATCTCAGCATTTCACATACAAAAAGCGTGGTGGCGTACGCCAAAGCGCAGACTCTCGTAAAGTCCACCCAAGCTGGCTATGCACTATATGTGGTCGGGGCCTAGAATCGGAGTTTTGTCGGGCAACGGTTTGGTAAGAGTCTGTGCGAAACTACTACGTCCACACCATCGAAGAGGCTTAGACGCCCCCTCCCCCTCTCACTTTTCTCCTTTCGTTTTATCTTGAGCTGTTATCTTTTCAAGATGGGCCGCCGCTGTTGGGTTTGTGGATTCTAAATACAATACATATCTCACAATTAGATTCTATCACATGTCCACTACACCGTCATTCTATAATTCATGCTCGACTGGATCCTCTGTTGAGATGATCTACACTCATCACTGCTAATTGTATGGTAGTCTTTTTTTGTTCTCAGCGGGTTCACGTAGTTTCTTTTTCCTGTGCTGCATTGAATCCACCGATCGGATTTTAAACTCTATTTCAACGTGTTGTCGCTTGATTGGATTTCCAATATGTTCGACGTATCTTGGACCGATCCTGGGGGCGAGACTGTTGGACAACACCGTCAACGCAAGGAAATTGGGGGAGAGAAGATACGTGAATCAACACGGGCAGGTTCAATCAGAACGACTAGCAGCTCAGGCTCGTCCCAGACCAACAACAGCTCTCGGCCTAAGCTTAGTGGTTGGGGATTGTTCAGCGGCAGCAAAAAGGGCGCTGGCAAACAGCAAGATTCTCGACTTTCAAGCTCAACAAGCTCTAGTAACTCAGCGCCGTTGTCAATCTCAGCCAAGACGGATCGAGGGAAAGACGTGGTTTCAAGAGCAAATGAAAGCAGGCCATACGAGCGGCCCCAAACGAGAGCCGAACTAGATATCCAGGAGGAGCAGGAGTATCATGAGTCAGTCCAAAGTCCATCTACACCTGGTAAGTATTGAGAGTTCGTATAATGCGCATACTGATTTCGGAAGTTGAATCTGTATTTTCAATCCCGACATATCGTTCAACTCGAACTGGCTCGTCATGGGGTGGCTCAGTCTCCGACATGGCTTCCTCTGGGCATGGTCGTTTTCCTCCCGCTCGATCTCATGACGAGCATTCATATATGTCGTCTGATAAAAGCTACTACGAAGACCTGAATTCAGTGGAATATCATATGAGTGAGGCTAGTATTTCAGTTGGAGATGACGAATCAGAATTCAGGGTCAACCAGATGTAGGTATGAGCAATTCTTTGAGGTATTGTTAACTGATTTGACAAACAGCCAACAATTTCCCCGCGCTCCAAACAACATTTCTAGTGGAAAAGATGGCGCCCCAAGCAGGTCCTCGAGGAGCAATGGCCAAATGAGTAACAGCCATATGCGGCCAGCCGCAGCACCGCGGCAAATGTCGGCATCAAGGCAACCACCAACGAAGAGCTTACCCGAGCCGCCACGGCCTGGAAATGCAGCTATACGTCTTCGAGTGCGTCGAATGGAGGCCGCTAGTCCCAAAATCATTCTCCAGCGGCTAGCAGAGGAGTGGGACGAGGGCGAGGATGAGGCGATCTATAATGAGTTTGAGTTTGAGAGGCAACTTTGGATGTTAGTAGGACTGAGGTACTTCAAGAAGATGGCAGCTTCCTCTCAGCCAGGACGACTGAACGGAGCTTTGGAACCATGCAAAGTATTGTCCTTGTATGAAAGCCATGGTAAGTTTCAACCTATTTGTAGTCTTATTTCAGTTACTAATTGCCGACGGGAAGCCTGCGCAAGCACTTTGTCGACCATGTTCCCGATAGGATCAAAAACACATCACCTTTCTATGCAGACACCATCCAATGTTGAACAAATCTCCCATCTCCATGTACTTATTGCCACGACTCCAACTACAACGCTTCCATACGCCCCGTCAACCTTCGCGACTATCACATCGCTGCGTCTTCCCATGCTACTGCCTGCATCGTCCATACCAAGCATGCTCGGCGAATGTCACAGAGTTCTCACAGCGAGTGGAACGCTACAGCTGACGATAATGGATCCCGCACCAATCGCTAAAACTGTAGGTCCCATAATGCGCGCGTGGCTCGATGACCATCTGCTTCTTAAGCTTGAGACCCAATTCCGCTGTCTAAAGCCAGGGAAACTGATGCCAATTTGGTTGGAGGATGCTGGATTCAGCATTAACTCCCCTTCTGAAAGCAGTGGCCCTACCGTTCGGGTCACTGAAGCCATGACAAGAACCGCACCAACCCGCACAAGCTTCTCATTCCGTGCAATTGGCCGTGGGGAAGGCGGATATCGAGGAGCATCAATAGAGAAAGGCCAGTATGATACGTTGGCTTCCACGATTGGAAGACTGCTGTGGAAGGAGATCTACGGTCCGTATGTTGTTGGGAAAAGCTGGTGGTGGGAAGATGAACAGATAGTAGATGAAGCGTATAACATGGGTACGAAATGGGATGTATTGATTATTGAGGCTACCAAGAAGACATGAAGGATATGGAACAGGGAAATTTAGAGAGGGGTGTTATTTTCATGGTGTTAATACACCAAAGCTACGGGGTTTTTGAGCAAGAGGATACGGATTTAGACGTCACTTGACCTTGGCTGGCTCGGGATATTACATCAATAGACTGATCACCAAAGTAGCAAGGGACTTTATATTAATTTCTCGACAGGCAGACTGGTTTCCAACGCCGTCTCTCCAGTTTACAAAGTAGGAAGGAGGAAGCTCAGTCAATCTCAGCCGCGAATTGAGCGAGATGTACCCCTGAATCACTTAAAGTCTCCCCATTCATCAAACATACCCTGCACCCCAGGAACTTGATGGCGTCCAAAAACCTGCACAGAACATGCTTGAGTTTCAAGGACTGCTTCTCCAAATGTCTTGCCTGACACGTTTATCGAGCTTGGGTTGGTACGATAAGATTACGCAAACATTGCGTATTTCCCATGTCAGATCTGCCAGGTATCATCTCGATCAAGCATATCTTTTGTCCATCCCCCTCTGCTTGCACGTGGAGTTCCCAGAGGCTGCGAATCTCGAAGATACGTCCCGCTGTAGAGATTGATGCACGGAAGATTCCAGCCCAGTGCAAATCGCCCCAAACCGTGAACGCGTTTTGTGTCTGACTTAGCATTCTGTGCTAAGTACATAGGGTAATAAAATAGGCCGATCGGATCAACCCTCCATTTAGCCCCTGTCATACATTCCCCTGGGTATCAATAGCTTCGGGCACAATATCCGAAAGCGGTTGCAGGTTTCGCTACCTCGGTCTCGGAATTGTCCACCACCATGTTGTGTTTGTCCTCCTTGAAAATCAGTGGCTTAGTGGCCTTGAGAGTTGAGCATCGACTACCGGGAGGCAAAGTTGCAATGTGTATTATCGAAAGACGTGGCCATCAACTCGACTGTTGGGCTGGAAAATGAATGTCAGTGGCCTCCGCTCTCCTCCAGTGCCTATACCACCCGGACGAGGCATTGCTCCATCGCCAGTGGCCCGACCTGCTTGAGGATTATCCCGCACACCTGCACATCAACATCCTGCCCGATTTTCAGGCGATGGGCGGAGGCAGCAGACTCATGGCGGAGCTCATGAAGAAGCTGGATGCAGATAGGGTGCGTGGAATCCATCTCATGAAGGCGGGAGAGAACAAGGGGGGAGAAATCTTTTATGGTCGTGTGGGATTTGAGCGCAACCCTGTTGTCATGGATGGGGGTGAGAGCGGGGAGATCAGACGTAAGGCCGGGGGCGGCATTTGCATGGTTCAGAAATCGAGCCAGACGGTGCGTTCGTCCCTCTTTAACTGCATCAGGAAGGGAGCTGGACAGGCGCCGTTAGGGTGGTGCTGGGCGCAAGTGAAGTTTGGCTTACACTCCATTTTGTACAGGAGGGTGCGAGCTGCGGATTCTGAGAGGGGACACGATGTTTAGCTGCTTTAATGCAATTACATTTGATTGGTAGGATCCACCCTATGCCGCTCCCCATGTGTGAAATCGTTTCAGTGACAGTGAATCGGGGCGGGCATGCAGGACGCTTGCGCATGCCGCCTGTCAGGGCCAGAGCGCCGGGTCTCGTAGTCCGTTTCGAAGTCGCGAGGTTCCAGTTGCAAGCGTTTGTATGGTGGGGTGGAGGGGCGCATGCGATCGCGGGGATACTGAAGCGCGCCGCGACGATCACCCATTTACCCAATCACGATTGCTGGGGTGAGTATGCGTGTATGTACTAGTTTATTTTGTTGGGATTCTGGAGCATTGACCACAACTTAACGGGCAACTCAGCTCGGCCCGTGTTTGCTTTTTCGGTGAACGGCATCTTCCGAAGAGTTTTGCTTGTCTATGACAGGTTCCAGGTGAATCCCCGTCTCCCAACCCCAGCTCATTGCTTCTCCAGTATCACGAACGCTAAGAAAGTGCAGCGCTATTTGTTTCATGTCTTGTTGTCGGGTTCAAGTTCTGTGTCGATGGGGCCGAATGGAGGTGCATGGAAATACGTCAGCAAGGACGCAGCCCGCAATGTGTTTTCCCTAGTGCGTCCAGAAACACAGCAAATTCGCCCACACGGCCTGGATTGCAGCCATAGCCCCTTACATCCGTGAGCTAAGTTACTGTATTTCAGGCCACCGCATGCACTAGGACTCGCGTGGCTGCGCCACTCACTTCATTCGCTTCCTTATCGTCCACTCAGTTCCTTAGTTGGGCGATTAGCAAGATATATGTGTCTGCCTCACTCAGATTCATTTAACGGTTGCAGCAACTGTTTTCTGTCCGCTCAAATGAAGGTCATACATGTCACTACACAGAACGAGACGGTCTAGTGTGTAGCTAAGCCTCAAGGCCGGAAACCTCCGCCTTATTGGCAGACCATCGGATCTTTGTTATGGGACGTCACCAATTGACGCATTGAAGCTAATCAGAACTCAACAACGACGATTACGACTCAAATATAAGCAAAAACGATTAAGATGAGATCGAATTTGATTTGGCATTACGAGCTTTGAGCGTGACTAATTACAACATTATACCCTCGTTGTAAACCCTGCATGTTTCATATGGCTGGGTAGCTATTATCTGGTCCTTCGCTTTCTATTTTTTTCTTGAGCCCCTTGAGATCGCCGCTTCCGTTTTCGCCAGGGTCGGTGCTGAGGGTCAAAAGCTCGTGTTCTAGGCCGTCTTGCTGTCCCGTTTCTAATGCGGCGGCAACGACGATAACGATGACGCTGTAACAACTGCCGCACCGCCTCTTGGGATGGCCGTTGTTGTGACCCTCGTCGATCTAAATCCGCTGTTGAAGTTGAAAGTTCAATCGATGCCCTGCTGATACAGTCTTGCGTCGACATCAACGGGTATGTAGGCCGTGAGGAACCACGTTCAAACTGTGTGTCTAGGAAACGAAAGAGCGAAGATAATGAGCAAAAGGTGCAAGACACGAAGGGCGAGGCTTTAAACTATATAAGCAAGAAGGCAAAAAATGAGGACGAGAATCATATGTCATAAGATGAATAATATAAACTATTGTCGTTCTCAAATTGCAATTCAAACTGTGGCTTAAATTATGGTTGTGGTTGCTAACTGTGGCTAATGGTGTTGTAAGGCGTAATTTGCTGATAACGATAAAGGATTAGGGATCATGCAGTGAGGGATCATTAGGTAAGGGATTAGTAGGTGGAGGATAATTCAGTGTTCGGCAGATCGTATCCGGATCTGATCCGTGGCCCTCACAGATAGATCATGATCCGTTAGACGTCTGACGGATAGATACGGGTTGTATCCGGATCTCAAGGATAATGAGGCTTAA